>JAQGCB010000378.1:0-23328 GCA_034698835.1 Protaphorura tricampata
TACCACCTTGTGCAATAGAGATTGAAGTCTGTTAAGGAATAAAAAGACCTTCAAAGGATACTCCACAAAGAGAAGGCAAAGGATCCCATGTCGGAACTAATTCTTGGATATATTGTTTGCCCGTGACCTCCTGAACAACTTTTGTGAAGGAACCATCCCGAAAATCCTAACTGTTTCTGTAACTGTTTTAATATAAAGGGGACATGGCGAACCCGAGCCCCTCCGTGTATTAATAACTCCGAAGCGGTGAGGAATTTCTGGATGGTTCCTTCACAAAAGTTGTTCATAAGGTCAAGGTCTACGACATCCAAAATCCAGCCAATTCTGATGGGTATCCTTTGCCGTGCTCTTTGTGCGGTCTTCTTTTGAGGAAATGATTGCTAAAAACTACAATTTACATACACTTTTTTGTAATCTCTCGGTGACGACGGCAATCGATCCATTGAATTAAAACTAGAAGCACCATCTAGGCACATTGCATGTATAAATGTCTATAGTAATTTTCGAAATAATAAAAACTTGATAGGCTGTTTGAGATAAACGTGCACTATATACGTATCAAAACTGCAAACTTTGGTTTGTGAATAATCTAATAAAATCTAACTTAAAGTTATTAAACTATAATTACGTCAACACATGCGGAATGGATTCGGCGTCTCAAGTAGTCGACCTCCACAGAAGTTCACTATGTTCCGAGTACCGAACTAGTTTAGTTACTTAATGTATTGAAATCCATCGAATTTGAACTTCAGTCCTGACTGTCAGAATATTCAGAATGGAATGGAATGACGAGTCAGTAGTTTAGTTCACTTGTATTATTTTGGTGTAAAATGTATGGACTTTAGCAGGTACGGTTTAATCAATACAATGCGCAATACCATAATGTTGAAATTTGAAGTAAAATATTCATGCAGGAGTTGGGATAATATTTTATCTGTTCCGTTCTCTCAAATCTTATCAAGAATATCAAATCTTTGATGGTTCCACTGTAAACTGCTCTTCCAACGGCGAGCGAGCAATTATTAATTAGAGATATTGGAAGTTAATTATTTAGACCAAAAGGAATTCATGCACAGACATAAGCTGACACCGTGTGTTTTAATAGAGATGAGGTGAAAATTCCAAAATGTAATGCTAATCCATTTAAATTTGTTAATGTTGTGAAACCTGTAGATTTCTGGAACACGCTGTGTTTTCTGTGTTTAAATTAAAGCTAAAAATAAGTAGTGAATTCTATCATGCATGATGCACTTATTGGAATGTTGATCTAAATTACAAAATCATTCAATCCAGAAGACAGCCCTTGTTTGATTTAAAATGTTAAGAGAAGATTGACTGTCCAACTTATAACAGCCACCCAGAACTGAACGGAAGTTTGACGCCCCATTTTAGAGAATGAACCGATCGCAAATGTAATGGGTTGTCGAGAGTTCAACCATTTTGAAAAATATTTGTCTCTCTTAATTTTGGAACGTCTTTTTGCCAAATCCAATGCAGTTATTGATGATTCCATTATGAAACCAGCCTGTTGAAGTATAACATAAGAGACTAATCCAAGGAAGGCGTACATGACAAGGATCACTGATGTAATCAGGATGTCCAGGCTAAATTTAATTAGAGCATAGGCCAGGAATACAATCCAAGCACATAAAAGAAGTAAAGCATATGGAGCAAGATATTTGTGGACAATCACATTAGCTCTGTTGAAGTTTAGTTGCATACATGTATAATGTAGACGCCACATGTCCGGATTACCGTGGAGTCTCTTCGATGTACTGCAAATTAATAATTTAATATTGTGATTAGATTGATTATATCCATAAATGTAGTTGTTTCTCACAATAAATAAACTGTCGAGGGGAATGACCTTTCTTGAACCCTGGGAGGTGCAATGATGATTTCAAGAAACGAAATTCTACTAAGGCCTGGCCGGAGACAAGAAAAACAATATGTCGGATCTGGGTGCTACTACAGTGGACTCTCTATATAACGAACTTCTCTATATCGGACACCTCCATATATCGATCAAAATGCCAGGCCCCGACGAAATCATGTTGCTTACACTTCTGTGTTATTCCACTTTCTGTATATTAAACTTTCTCTTTATTGAACACATTTTGGTGCATTTTTCGAGTTTGTTATATAGAGAGTCCACTGTACACATACTATACTATGCCTACCTGAGTTGTTTAAGTACGACCTGAGAACCCATGATTGGAATAATAAATGTTGCACAAAAAATGATACCAGTGCACATATGGTGAGCAGCAACCGTTGATATTGGAATCACACCCATAAATATAATTAAACCCGATTCATATTCATAATTCATTTGATTGTCACTGTCTGTGTCTACAGTATGAATCCAGCAGATCGGTAAGACATCCGCAAGTGGATTTGCTTCACACCGAAGAAAGAATAAAGCTGATACAACCGCGAGCATTGTAACCAGAATCCCCAGAATCCCTTTCATGACCAGCGCACCTGCCCGATCCATTTTGCGATTACGCAGAATGACACGATCAATTGCAAGTAAATTAAAATAAGTGATGACTTTGTTCGTATACTCAATGACTTCCATCATGAAAGCAGAATCATTCGTAAAGACCAATGTACAGAGTCCAGTTATTATTAATGACAAGACTCGTAAGAAGTAATTCATGTCACTAATCTGTAGTCGACCAGTGATGTAGTCTAGTCCGAGTAAAATTCCTTGCGTTAAAGTAGACACAAGAATGACAATATTTGAAATTATCCAAATATATGTTCTCTTTTTTGAATTTATTTTTTCCAATCTAAGCGTTCTATTATCGAAATGACATGGTCTCCCCTGAAGTTCACCAAATGCACATAACACTCCAAACATTTTGAACGTTTGACCAAAGAATTCTGTTGAATTCTTAGGATCTTCATTTGTAATACTCGGCATGTTCTCACTCTTTACTTTTCTTTGCCCGAATGGATTGAGGTACGCCTTAAATTTTCTAATCTTCGCAAGCAGTGACATTTTTTTCCAGTTCTTAGTTTATCCTCTCTGAAAGAATTCACAATTTTTTTTACATCAATTGTTATTACTCGTTTTGTAAAAACTAAAAACTTTTTTTAGTATTAAATTTTAAGTCTACCAGGAACATAATATTTGGGATTCCACCTATTCGTTGTTTGGTTGTATTGATCCTTAAAAAATATTAAAAAATAATAAAACTTTGCATTGAGTGTAGACACGAGCGACCAGGAATTTTTATTATTTATTATATGCATTTAATAATTCATTTAAACTACGCCGTCCGTTAGTCATGTATATTTTAATAGAACCTTGAAAACTTCACATGAAAGTGGGAAGTCATGTAAGGACTCAAAATTGCTTGAAGAAACTTGAGTTTCTGAATAACCAAATGCAATTCAAAATTACGTGTACATATGCTTGCACTATAAAGACCTTTAATTGCACAATAATAATTACCTCGATTCAGTTTTCTATGTTGGGGTGGATTGTGTCCTTATTTTTCCAAGGGGTGACAATGACCTAGTTTGTATCGAAATAATTATCTTTCAGAATTTCATAATTGGACATTTTATTTCTCAGATGTAAAATTTTACACGACACTGCTAATTTGATTGAGATCCTTTAAAGAAATATTATTGCGAACTAAAACGTATGTGCACCGTACTCAATACCGTATATTATGATTCAGAATATTTCAACTTTCACCTAGACTGTCAGAATACCAAGAGTGGAATGAAAGTTGGGTTGAGTCTACCACTTCCATTTGTTTAACCACACATTTATTGAATATAGCTGGCATGGCTATAATATAAATAATGCCAAAATATTGGAGCTTGGAGTAATATATTTATAAAGCAGTTTGGGAGAACGACAATTCAATTTCATTAATATGCAATTAATATGGTTTCAGCTCTCAACGCTCCTCCAATGACCAATGGACAACTCAATTTATTCATATTTATTTAAGTAAGGTAATTATTTAGTCTGAAAGAAATGTGTCTGTTTCATGACATAACATGGAATATTCCAGAATATTGAATGTGGGCTAGCCCGAATGAGCCGTATATGACATAACCACATTCAATTCAATTCGAAGCAATGTTAAATTAATGTAGGTACATGAGGGTATGCTTAATAGTATATATGCTTAAACAAGAAATGAATATCAAATCTGATATTTCGGACTGAACAATGCACACACGGAAATGTTATACCAAGTTTTACAGAACAAGTCTATCCTAAAGAGAATAGTTGCTTGAACTAAAAGGTTAAGAGAAGATTTGTAGTCCAACTTAAAACAGCTCCCCAGAACTGAACAGTGGTTTCTTTCTCCATCTTAGAAAATAACCCAATGGAGAATGTAATGGTTGTCGAGAGTTCAGCCACTTCAAAAAATACTTGTCTCTCTTAATTTTGGAACGTCTTTTTGCCAAATCCAATGCAGTTATTGATGACTCCATTATGAATCCAGCTCGGTGAAGTACAACGTATGAGACTACTCCTACAAATGCATACATGACTAGTATTACGAATGTAATGAGGATATCAAGATTAAATTTAATCATGGCGTATGTCAGGAATACAATCCATGCACATAGAAGGAGTAGAGCAAATGGAGCAAAATATTTGTAGGCAATCGCATTGGATCTGTTGAAGACCAGTTGCAAGCATGTATAGTGTAGACGCCATTTGGCAGGATTAGTATGGAGACTCGTTATCGCACTGCAATTAATAAATCGGTGGTGTTTTTAAGATGGCTCGCCGGTATGGTTCTACGACTACGACTATGACCTTACCTGATTGCTTTAAGTGCTAATTGAGATGCAAGAATTGGGATAATAAAGGTTCCACAAAAAGTGAGACCAGAGCACATGTGATGAGCAGAAATGGTGGACATTAGAACCACACCCATGATTACATTTGATCTCGATTCATACTCAGAATTCGTTTGATTCTCACTCAGTGTGTCTGTGTTACGGAAGCAAATCGGCAAAACATCAGCAAATGGATTTGTTTCACAATGAAGCGAAAATGAAGTTGATACGAAAGCTAGCATTGAAAAAGAATCCCCATAATCCCCTTAAGAATCAACGCACTTGTCCGATCCAAAATATTAGGGTAGAGAAACACACGGTCTTTTGCAAGCAGAATACAAAAAGTGATGAATTTGTTGGTATAATCAACTACTTCCGTAATGAAAGCAGAGTCATTCATAACTACCACTGTACAGAGTCCACAGATTATCAAAGACACGTAAGAAGTTAGTCATGTCACCAATTTGAACTCGACCATTCGTGTAGTCTACTCCTAGTAGAATTACTTGAGATAAGGTACTCAAAACTATGACAATAGTTGAGATAACCCATACGTACGTTCTCCATTTCGAATTGATTTTTTCCAGTCTATGTGTTCTAGTATTGAAATGACATGGTCTCACCTTGAAGTTCACCAAATACACTCAACACGCCAAACATTTGTAACGTTTGGCCAAAGAATGCTGTTGGATTATCAGGATTAGTATCACTCGTGGCGTTGTCAATCCTCATTTTTCTTAGCTCGAATGGAGTGATGTACGATTTTGTTTACTGTTCTACGATTGAATTTTCTTTCTGAAATTGAAATAGATTTTGCAAACAATTTTAAGATGTATATAGTAAATTCTGCACAAAATTTATTCCTTGAGTCAATTCTACCACGTATCATGCACAGTCAAGTTTAATTCTTCCCCAATGGTGTAGAAATGTATCCGAGATTAAAGAATAAAATATGCATAAGATCCCGAATAAGAATTTTGTGGAATGTCTACATGGGTTGTTAAAAACAAGGGATAATATACCAGAATATCGGGTTTAGTACTCGTGACAGGAAAACTGGAAGGAAATATACGTGTAGCCAATTTCCTAATGCCGTTTATTTATTTAGTCAAACATAGATCGACATCGATAGTACCTTCCAAAATATTCCATACTACGATTTCGATAGATGTTGGACTTTTAACTCGGGAACGCGGTATTCTTTGGAATAGAAATATTACTTCAATTTTCAAGAACAAAATTGGTATTAAATATTTGGTTGCACTTTGGATTTTTGAAAAAACTGAAGTCGAAATACGTATGTGTTTGTACACGCTCGTTAAATAAACTAATAATTGATGTAATTTACTTCAGTTTAGTTGCCTGCTGGGGTTGGATGGATTTGTTGACTAATGAGATGATCTGAGTCCACCAAGAAGACGGATTTTGAAGATCGAACTGTTCAATTTATTGTAATACGAACGTCAACTTAAATAAAAGTTTTATATATATCGAAAGTCACAGGAATTCAAATTTTTACCCAGTCTGTTAGAGTAACAAGGCTAGAATGACAGTCCGTTTGAGTTTCCATGAATTATATTCACCAAAATGTAGGGACTACTGTACCTTGTCTATTTTTAAATATCTACAATGTTATAATGTTCCAGGTTATAGTAAAATATTTATGAATCTATTGGGAAATTGTTGATTGAATTTGATTAAACATAATACCTCTGGTTACATTTCTGTTCATTCAATTTAATTGATGTAAATTAATTATTCAAACCCAGAGAAATTGAAGGATATTCGCGACACGTGTGTGCATGGAAACAAATAAGGTTAGAAATTCGAAGGTTTTGAATCCATATAAATTCCACAATGGTATGAAAATACGGGAAATTGAAGATTAGGCTGAGTTCCACGTTTAGGATATATGTAAATTAAGGAATCCTGAAATTGGGCACAAACTAGGACTGTGTAATTGAAATGTGTATTTGCAATTTCTGCTACATTATAATAAATATCATAAATGTAGACAAAGTGTATAGAAATACAAGGATGCCATTTGTAATATTTTACATTTAGCTTCATAAATGAAGGTACACTCTTGTGACTAGTCTAGATAGACTTCGAGTTGAAATCGTAATAAAATGTTAAATTAAACTTTTAAAAATATCAAACCACAAGTCATGGTTGCTAAACCAATAGGTGCTTGAATCAAAATGTTAAGAGAAGATTCATCGTCCAACTTATAACAGCGTCCCAGAACTCAGTAGTTGTTTGACGCCCCAACTTAGAAAATATACCAATCGAAATGGTAGTGGGTTGTCGAGAGTTGAGCCATTTAGAGAAATATCTGTCATTCGTCATTCTGGAACGTCTTTTAGCCAAATCCAACGCAGTTATTGATAATTCCACTAAGAATGCAGCTTGAAGGAGTATGACGTAGGACACTATTGCTACAAATGCGTACATAACTAACAGTATAGATGTTATGAGGATGTCAAAATTAAATTTTAACAGGGCGTAGGTAAGGAACACAATCCATGAACATAAACCAAGTAGAGCCAATGGAGCAAGACATTTGTAGACAATCACATAAGATCTCTTATAGATTAGTTGCCAACAAGTATAATGAAGACGCCATTTGGTGGGATTCGTGATGAGCTTCTTCGATTTACTGCAAATAATAAATTAGGTTTTTAGGACGGTACCTTGAAATTATTATTTATCTTTGCAAGTTTTGAAACGTCGTGTGTCTTCTGAGTTACAACGACAGATTTTTGGGATTCGAAATAAATATATCCGACTCCGACTTTAGATTTAGCTGGACATTCGGGAATCTGGATTCGAGCGAACCCCAATTCGCCGAAATTCGGATCCACATAAAATGAGACCAGAGCACATGTGATGAGCAGAAATGGTGGACATTAGAATCACTCCCATGAATACATTTAATTTCGGTTCATATTCATAATTCGATTGAACGTCGTCAGTCAGTATGTCTATTGTTGCAGATTGGTAAAATATTCGCGAATGGATTTACTTCACACCGAAGTGAAAATAAGGCCGATGTAGTCGCCAGCATTAACAGAAGTATCCCCAAAACCCCCTTCATAATCAGCGTGCCAACCCAATCCAAAATTTTAGGGTTCATGAATACACGGTCAGTTGCAAGTAGAGTACAGCAGGTGATGAATTTGTTTGTATAGTCGATGACATCCATAATGAAAACAGAATCATTCAGAAAAACAACATTAGCGAGTCCAGTTATTATTAATGTCAAGACTCGTATGAAGTAAAACATGTCACCAATCTGGAAAACTAGCATTTCCATCTGGTGTATGTATAACCTTGGGAGCAGGGACAACTTTGGGTGGTGGACATGGGATTTTATCAAAACGATTTGGATTGGCAGCCGACAACGTGTTAGAAATGGAATTTGTAGATTCGAATGGGAATATACGAATTGTAAATCATGAAAAAAACACTGACCTCTTTTGGGCACTACTAGGTGCTGGGAAAGGGAATTTTGGAATTGTGACCAAATTCAAATACAAAGTATTTGAAGTGTCAGAAAAATACACACACATCAGTCTTGTTTTTAACGATACTGAATTCCCTCAAATTTTGCGTAAATGGGATAAGTGGAATATGCGGAGAATCAAGGCGGGACAGTGTACTCTATTTTCACAGCTGGACCAGAATTTTTGACCATAGACATTATCGACTCCGATTTCGATAACAAAAGCATAGAAGAGATCGTGAATCATTTTCCTGGTCAAAGTCAAGATCCACTCATCGAAATAGGAAATTACATCGACATCATTGCAAAAAACAATGAAAACGGTTACAATTATTTAGGTAAACCCTTGAACAAAGGATCAGAAATGGAGCATGTGGAACGGGATAGTATAAAAAATGGTCGCATTTGGATTCGAGTCAAATCTTATTTTGCAAGTAAACCGATTTCAACCCCTGGGATTGAAATGATTGCAAAACAAATGAGAACTTGCCCGAAGGAAGTCAATATCAAATTCAGCTCAACAGGTGGGGCTATGAACACTGTCAGCCCTGACGCGACAGCCTTTGTCCATCGAAACGCATTGTACTATCTACAAATGGGAATCACAGCAGATTCTGAAGTTGTGAACAAATGGGTCAACGAATTTGATAAAATTATACGAAGAGTACTTGACAACGGTGAATCTTTTCAAAATTCAATGGATGGGCAGTTGACGAATTATTTGGTGAGGTACTATGGGGTAAATCTCCCAAGACTAGTCAAAATTAAAAAGCTAGTGGACCCAGATAATGTATTCAATTACCCTCAATCAATCCCTGTGGAATTTTAATTAGTTGAGTAAATTTTTTTGGTATGACGAATTGTCATGAATAAAAAATGCGCACACCTATTTGATCATTGGGAAATGTTTTTAATTAATTCTATTACGCATTTATGTTTTAAATCAAGGAAGAAACGATAATTAAACAGAAATGAAACAGAAATGCTGTTTGGTTAAATTGTAAATAAAATCAAAGTGATTAACGCACATATTTTCCATTATGAATTCTCCATTTCTGATTGTCCTGATTGTCACATTGTCACTTATTACAATAAGTGGTATATTGATGAGCTATTGCGGTTTAGTTGAATTGAATTGAATTGATTTATTTGATATGACCAGAGGTCAATTCAATCGAATTGCGCTGTTTAGTTATAAGTTAGTTTTTTATTTTGGTGGGAACAGAGCAGAGACATTTTCAACAGAATCATGGGCATTGAGATGCCCGAGGGAAGGACCATGTCAGAAACAGTCATGGTATTTTAGGGGGGACCGAGTTGACCCGGGGAAATACAGACGAATAAACAATTTATATGTTAAATAACCTTTGACAAACACAGGCAGTATGTGAAAGATTGACAGTCGAAAGAAACATGTGTAGTAGTATAATATGACAATCACTGACCGTAGAAAAAACATGCTTTAACGTAATTCAAGTGTCAACTCCTGTTGGCGGTGAAAGTATCTCACAAACGTTTGATAAGAAAAAGACAAACATTGGTTCTTGGAAATAAAACCCAATAGAAATTCCGGTCACGATCTAATGTTGAATTAGATAGAGCTTCGGATTATATGGTTTTAAATAGTAAAGTGTCTAGTCCGGACGCCCACTTCTGTTGCCAAAGAATTTAATGAGGTCACAACATAATTTAGTTTCGAAATACATCAAAATTCCACAGAAATGGACAGTTACACTATCAACCATTACGTTAGCATGTGATCGTAACTTCATAACTAAGATTAACAAAAATGTCAGAACTTACATACTGGTGTCTTATTACACAGGATGCCATTTGGAGCGAGTATTAATTCATCGGTATGGATTGTGAATTTTGCATTCAAATCATTATGCATTATTTGACAAATATTTTTCATTATATTAATTACGTACAAAAAGTTGCTGACGCGAGAGAGAGACAGAGTTCTGAAAACTGTCCGTGAGAAATATTTCAGATTCAGGAATCTTCTTGGTGCATGTTCGAACGACTTCTAAACTTTATTTCTAACATTATAAAGTGAACTAAACATTATTTCTATGCATGATTACCTTCCGAATAGGTGAGGATGTGATGCACATACTCAAATATCAAACAGAATTTTAACAAAAAGTCAATCTACAAGATGCCTGAATTAAAATATCAAGAGAAGATTCAATGTCCAACTTATAGCAGCTTCCCAGAACTGAATGGATGTTTGACGCCCCATTTTAGAAAATGTTCCAATGGAAATAGTAATGAGTTATCGAGAGTTCAACCATTTAGAGAACTACTTGTCTTCCGCAATTTTTGGACGTCTTTTTGCCAAATTCAATGCAGCTATTGATGATTCCATTATGAAACCAGCGTCTTGAAGTATAAGGTATGAAAAAATTCCTAGGAACGCGTACATGATTAAGATGTAAAATTATGCAATAACTGCTGTGCCCTAATTAATATTCCTTAGGTTCAATTGCATTATACATCCTACACAGCCTAGGAGTGAAAATTATTATTATTGGTGAGACCATCATGAAGCATATTCATATAATTCCCCATGGATAAAATTCAAAACTTAAAAAAAACGACCCATAAGACAACTCATATTTGAATTAAAAAGTTAAGAGAAGATTGATTGTCCAATTTATAACAGCGTCCCAGAACTGAACAGTTGTTTGTGTCCCCATATTAGAAAATGACCCAATGGAAAATGTAATGCGCTGTCGAGAGTTCAACCATTTGGTGAAATATTTGTCTCTTGCAATTTTGGAACGTATTTTTGCCAAATCCAACGCTGTTGTTGATAATTTCATTAAGAATGCAGCCTGGTGAAGCATAACGTACGAGACTATTGCAACAAAGAAGTACATAACAATGCTCATGGATGTAATGAGAATGTCAACGTGTAACTTAATCAGACCGTAGTTCAGGATGACAATCCATCCACATAAACCGAGTAGAGAAATTGGAGCAAGATATTTGTAGACAATCACATTAGCTCTGTTGCAGAGAAGTTGCCAACAAGTGTAATGTAGACGCCATTTCTCGGGATTAGTATGGAGTCTTCTCGATGAACTGCAAAATAATCAACTTTAATTGTAGTTAAAACTGCTCACATGAACAGTACCTTAACAAATATCAATTCTTGGCAGTCGCGACGTTACGAAATCAACCATCGAATAGAAATTTTTAGAAGTTTGGTTCTAACGAGGGAATGCATGCCGGAGCCTGTAACAAACGGATTTTGTCCCATTATTTTTTTCCAATAAGTTAGTGGATTTTGATTAGACACGTCGTAATATAATTCTGGAATATATTATGTAATTTTCGAGGTACCCATAGGGAGGACCCTCATGCCCCTCTTGAAAAATGTTTAAATGGACGTCAATCCAGGGGTCAACGCTAGAGGTCAGCGAAAGTCAGAAGTTCTAACATAGGGACCACCTCCAAATAACCTCAAACTTTGCACAGAGCTACTCCTAGGCCTAAATGATTCTGATAGAGTAAATTTCTTTTAAAAAACAGGACAACCAAAAACAACGATTATACAAATATTTTGTTAGAAACCTCGTTATGGGGGAATGAACCATAGTTCCTTAGATGCCTAATGTGATACTCCACAAAAATGTATATGTCACTTTTATTTGGACTAACTCTAGTGGGTGCAAAATGTCTACTGCCTTGTTATGCAAATACGGCTTCGACCCAGACCGAATAACTTACCAGAGTTCTTTAAGTGCGATCTGAGTAGCAAGGATTTCGATAATAAACGATGCACAAAAGATGACTCCAGAGCACATGTGATGAGCAGAAATGGTGACATTAGAATCACACCCATGACTACATTTAGTCTCGATTCATATTCATATTCCTGTTGACTGTCACTCAATGTGTCCATTACGTTAGGGAAACGACAGATGGGTAGCATATCTGCATATGGATTTATTTCACATCGGAACCAATATAAGGTCGATACAGACGCCAGCATAACAACCAGAATCACAAGAATCGCCTTCATTACCAGCACACATATCCGATCAATGCTTTTATGGTTTGGAATGACACGGTCAGTTGCAAGTAAATTAGAGTGAGTGATGACTTTGTTTGTAAAATCAATGACTTCCATAATGAAAGCAGAATCATTCATAAAAACCACTGTACACAGTCCACAAATTATTAAACACAAGACTCGTACGAAGTAAATCATGTCACCAATCTGGACTCGCCCGTTAATATAGTCAATTCCAAGTAGAATGATTTGAGACAAAGTACTTGAGAGTATAAAAATAATTGAGATGATCCAAACCCAAGTTCTCCATTTGGAATTGAGTTTTTCCAGTCCATGCGTTCTAGTATTGAAATGACACGGTCTCCCTTGAAGTTCACCGAATGCACTGAACACTCCAATCATTTGTAACGTTTGACCAAAGAATTGTGTTGAATTCGTTGAATATTCAGAACTCCCTACTTTGTTACCCTTCACTTTTCTTTTGACGAACACTTTTCTTTTGTTCTTTTGAAGTTTTTTCATGTTGTCAATCAGCAGCATTATTGTTTTAGATTTTTTGTATCTGAAAGTGATTCCCAAAATATTCCCAACAATTTTAATACATCATTTTGTATAAACTGTATCGAATTAATTAATAAAGCTTTGTATTGCGTGCAGAACTCAACCGATCGCGAGCTAAGGGAAATAATTATTTATTATATTTATTGAGTCAACTAAACAATGGCGTGTCTGTAAGTCATCCATAGTTTAATAGAACCTTGAAAATTGCGCAGCAAAGTTTTGTAACGACTCAAAAATATTTTGTTTAAAAGAAAATAAATGAAATTCAATTTTTTCAATATCACTGTCTTCAATCTATTTCTATGTGATCATTTTATACGAAGGCAAACACTTGGTTGAATGGACACTTCCAGAATGGTCAATTAGTTTCATTTATGCTAATTACTTTGGTTTAGTGGTGGAATGAAACGTGAATTGGTCGACGAAGAAGGAGGCGATCTGAGTCCACCAAACTTTTGCACTTTGAAGACTCGAAGTATTTTCAATAAACGGAAACGGAGAAGTTTAACTTTATTGACAGTACATCTGCCGTAATTATTACAATTCAAAATTACAGGATTTGAATTTTGATCCGAACAGTAAGAATGCCAAGAGTGGAATGACAATTTTGTTGTGCCTACCACTTAAGCGCGTTTAGTTCTACCGTAATGTACTACAGACCTTAGCTGGTCCGGCGTCGGCCATTAAATAATGAGTGAATGTTGGAGCTTGGAACCTTAAATATTTATGAACAGTTGGAAAAATAACAATTCTATTATTACAATTATTATTAACAATTCTACATTTCAAACAATTCAGGCGGACAACTCAAATTATTCATATGAGTTTAATTAAAGTTAAGGATACTCTCACAAACAAACTAGATAGGGAAAATACATGTAAAAACGGGATCACCAGATGCACGATCCTGTCTCTCCTGAATAAACGTTTGATCTGATATTTTCGAGCTGTTCCCCAATAAGGCCAGGAGGGCCACCTCACTCGTAAATATTTAGGACTTAGCTAATATCTTATACAAAGCTTAAGTCAGAAGAGA
Source organism: Protaphorura tricampata (assembly GCA_034698835.1). Lineage (NCBI taxonomy): Eukaryota > Metazoa > Arthropoda > Collembola > Poduromorpha > Onychiuridae > Protaphorura > Protaphorura tricampata. The sequence continues at coordinate 13,948 of JAQGCB010000378.1, forward strand.
GTTTTCTTTAATGAAATGTTTTGGCATACCTAACCTGCATTACATGTATAAAATCGACTAAAGAATATGTGTTCTTCCATTTACTTTGTAATTTAGTTAGTCTGTGTCCTGGTTTGGTTTAATGACGCTTGAAATGTTTAAAAAATTTAATAAAGCTTTGAGTTGATTGTAGACACGAACGAGCAGACGGAAGGAATTGTATTATTTATTGTGTTTCTCTTTTCATAGTTCAATAGAACGACGCCATCCGTTAGTCATACATATTTAATAGAACCCTGACCTGAAAACTGCGCAGCAAAGTAGTTTGATAAAATCGAAAGTCCCTCAAAAGTTGTGTTACGAAGGTTGAGTTAATTTTTAGCAAAAATTGGGGTTTTCAATAAATTCAAAATTGATCTAAAAATATGTGAAGACGCATTACCTGATAGACAAACTTGTCTCAGTATAGTTTATCTTGATGAGGTGGATAGGTCGTCAAAGGAGGTGCAGATTTGAGACAACAACGCTAGACACGCTTTAAAGTGCCGAACTATTAGTACGGTTGAGTTAGTGGTAATTAGTATTGTAGACGTTGATAAAATTATATGCACAGTAACACTCAATTCAGAGATAGCTATAAATATAAAATTATTTAGCTCGCATATGAGTACGCTTCGAAAGAAGGTTCACTCTTCATTTCTAACATTTTGAAAAGTGTTCGTAGTTTTTCTCGACAAACAAGCTGTCAAACATAGAGACTTTTTCGTATTGTGATATTTGCCACAATTTCAATTCTTGTGCTAGTGTCGTGTCATTTCAGGTGTCACATTCAAATAATTTCGTGAAGGAGTTTATCCCGAAAATATAAACAAAGTGCGGTGTGTCGCTTTAATGACGTACAACAGCAAATCAATTCGATTTTCCCCTTCAATACTCAAGATTTAATTTTACTAATGGGAAAGTCATTCACTCGCTAACTCACTCCATAATAGCTCACAGACTATGATGTGAAACATTACACATGAATTCGTCACCGCGGGACGTGTCCTGTACAGTGTAGCGTGTGTCATCATACAATTTGAAACCGCATTCTAAAATCCTTTCTGGTCGTGTTTTAAATTGAAACACTTCAGCTATAAACACATCATGTACTTACAATATATTTAACTTCTGGAAAAATGCAATGAAACTGAGGCAAGAATACCTAGCAGAATCTAGATTATAAACTTGATATTGGCGTCATTAATTAAATACATAGTTGTATTAGCTTTACTCACAACGCCATTAATTAATTAATCATTATTTATGGAGCGCATGAAAACAGATGTAAGGGCCAGAAGGCCAAATCATCTTTCGTTGAATAAATTAATATTATTATTATTATTATTATTTACACATAATGTACTTGGGACGGGATTCCCTTGATCGTGAACGGAATAAAATTCACCCACATTTCATCGGTCTATAAGTATTAAAATTCCGTTACATCAATACGGATATAGGGAATCCGTCTCTCAGTATGATCCTCAATATAAATATCTCAAAAATTAAAGAATCCGCCATTGTTTTCCCTCTTCGGGTGTCTGCCTGTGACTATGAGACTAAAATATTTTACAGTCTCGGATAGTTCAGCATTAAAAATGCTCCTCGGAACGATGTTCTGTAACTTCAGTTGCGGGCGTTCGTTCTCAAAAATGGAATGCGTGGGTAGGCGTATAAATGATACTTTTGCACTCATGTATTGTTTCATGGACGTACATGTACTCATGATGTATTTAGATCAAACCGTTGGTAGCGTCGTTCACCATGATTTAAAATGCAACGTTAGAAACGTGAAGCGTACAAAAAAGCGAACAAGGTTATTAAATTTTACGATTGGATTCCACATTGGCTCAGTTTTAACGAGTTCCATTCAGGTACCTGTAAGTGGTTCGATAATTCATTCATTCGATCATTCATTCATTGAAGTGAGGTTGTGAATAGGATGTCGGAATTTCCTGAAGGAGCTCCTGAAAGCTTCGGCGGCTTTGTTTGAAGAATTTATAAGAAATCGATATTTCTTGAATCCAGTTTCAAAACTAATGGGTTCGCAGGTATTTCAGTCGTAACAGTTGCGTTCCAACTGAGCAGAGCTTACGAAGCAGTATCCTTCTAAATTCTTTCAAATAACAACGACGGAAATCCGCATCTCTTTTCACAAAAGTTTAAAAATCGGTTCAGCTCTCCTTTAGTTTTTCGTCACTGATTTTACATATTTAAAAGATCTTTTTACAAAATGAACGACTACGCAAAAAGTTATTTTAACTCCATCCTTTGGTTCGGAACAAGTCGAGTTTGGATAAACAAAATACCTGGTTCTAAATATCTTCCATCGTACATTACAGGAGTGAAGTTATGGATTTTTTTATTATTAAATATGAATTACATCATAAAAATGATTGGAGAATCAAGTCTACTCCTAGGGGTCTCTGGTGCCGAAATGGATCATTTGATAGTCTTCTTGGCATTTTATTATCTCCTTTGCTTCATATACGTTGCGGATGCTTGGCACTTTTATTACAACTCGTCCACATTTCTTGAAATCATTTGTGCGTGTTGGAATACGCAGTTTGACATCTTTAAATGCTTCACTCAAGATCATTCCTCCTTTGTTCAATCACGATCACAAGAATTCCAACAGAAGGTCCGGTCATATGGAAGGATTATCAAGTTAGTCATACTCATAATTAATCTTATGGTTATTTCCATTTCCAGTGAATGTCAATTAATGGGATATATTTTTAGGTCAGTTCAGGTGATTTCATTCATTTTTTTCATCCTTCAACTTTCGGAAGCAAATTCATTGCCAGTAATGTCCTACAATCTTCTCTCGCCATTAGACACCGGTCCAGTCTTCTACTTACTCACCCTTCATAATACATTCTTCCTGGCTCAAGTTTTGGCCATTGCTGGATCATTGTTTTTCTTATGGGGAACTTTTGGACTCAACTTATTTTCCACACTAAATATCCTGACAGATATCCTGGGTAATGATGAAGACACGCAAAATGTCGAAAGACTTGAAGAAATCTTGAAACAGTACAAAAAAGTCATAATGCTGTCCAGACTCTTGAACTCTGTCTTGGCTTACCCCATGCTAATCATGATTTGTCTTTGTTGTTTTCAAATGACCGTTGATTACTACTTTGTTTCCCAACTCATCAAAATGGAAGAGTTTGATGGGAAATGGTTGACAATTGAATATTATTTACAGGATGCGAGTGCTGTCTCAATTCTATTGTATTATTTATTCAAAATATTAGCATCGGTTCACACAGTAGCCATAAAGCTCTTGGAATCCGTAAAATTATACCTTCCTAGATTGAATCCGTCAGACGGAAAATATATTCAAAGGGTAGTTCGATCTCTGAATATTATTGCTCTCAGAAATGGACCGATGGATATTGACCAAGAAACTGTTACCAATGGCATTCACGCCATCTCACAGTACTATATTTGTGCAATACTATGGTAAAAAAAGAGGCTTATATAACATTTTCCTTTTCCTTTACTCTAAGTAAATATCTAAAGATAAACATAATATATTTTACGGAGAAATTATACTCCAAAATTTTATTTATAATATATGTCGATTTATTGGATACGTGGGATATGATACAAAATTTGAATTTCAGTATGTCATCCGCTTCCACGAGGAAATTAACTGCACAAGTGTCTAGCAGAAAGACATTACAACGTAACGTATATACTTAATAGTTAGGAATTAAATAGTAGGAAAACTGTACCGTTGATAACGCGTATCATCAATCATAATCGATATCATCATAATAATCAATCAAACTTTTCTATGTTCTCCATGAAATATAGACTTCCGCGCGACTTGCAGTCGGATTGGACCAAAAAAATGATAAAATTCTCATTCCGATGTTTCTCCTCCGACAAATATCATGTCTGACCGAAATATCGCTGCTTACCGTTCCGATTCAATGACGAAAATACTGAGATGTAGAAAATAGGCCGCTGATTGCATTTGCGGCAGGTATTTTGGAAGTAATACAATTAGCGGCTGAATTCTTTGAAAAGAAAAATTACCAATTTATTAATGATCACTGGCATTCAACAATGGTAGCCTTGCGACTCAATATACGAATGATTTTTTTTAAACTATAAAACATTGACATCTAATTTTTGAACAAACCAAAAGCCAATTGAGAGAAATACACACACAACCTTCGTAATTGCAAATAAATATTCTTACAATTAGCAGATACAAGAATACATAATTCTACATAGAAGATAGTGTGCCAAATACTCAGTTGTAAAACAAGCTGTCGAGAAAGCCTGGCCTATCAAATATATGTAGAAGAGTGTAATTATTGTTGACTTCAATGATAGAGCAAAATCTCCGTTTTGATTTTTCTCCACATCTGTATCCTTCCGCAATGCATCCAATGCGGAGTCCCATTCGTTTGGATGATGGATCTTATAATATTTATCCCATATGTTATAAATTCCGGACTGCATGAGGAGATGCATTCTTGAATAGAAATACTCACTATTCCAGCCATGGAAGGAAAAAGCGGTCGCTTCTTTGTATACTGCTTCTTCGCCTTTGCGAAACACAACACTTTTATCTTTAAATTTTGTGTACTCCATGAATGTATCCAAATTTGAAGTCTCTTGAATGTATCCTCTCTTAGTACACACGGACACGTCTTCGTAGATTCTCTCTGGTTCAGGATAAAAATCGTATTGGGACCAAATAATGAAATTACTTAAAACTGAAGGAGGCGTTACATTCCTGGGAACAATGAACGTCCAGTTCGAAATTAACTCTAATGTAGTTAATTCATATTGACTTGAAGTGTTTACAATGTAATCGCAGTTTATCTTCATCAATTTAGACGATAGCACATTTATGAGATGATGTCTGTCGGGTTCAGAGACACATTGAGCAAAGTCTGAGTAATTCCGTATGTTCATGAATTGAATCGTTGAAACTCTTGGATCATTTACAATCTTATTTATCAAATGTAGCGGGCCATGAAAGTGAAATGTTTCTGCCTGTGAGAAATTCCTTATGGTGGGTGTTAACGGCGAAGGAATGATTTTGTCAACAACGAACACGTTACGATACTCGTTTGTAAAGACAATTGACACTAACCCCCAAAGTCCAATTATTAATCTACAGGCAAACAGTAATGTTGAATTTATTCCAATATATCTTGGAAGCTCAAGCGGGATTTCAAGTATATTCCTAATTGTTATTGCGGAAACGTGGTACCCAAAATTCCACACATTTTTCCTGCATTGCTCATTCGGAGTCATCAAAATGTAAATTGTACACAGAATGGATGGTATAAGAAGAAGTGTCACTGTAAAAGCATACCAAAGTTCTGTTCCGAATGGTGACATGTAAAAATTGTACGACAAAATTTCTTTCGTGTGTGCACAAGTAGCGAAATTCCAACTTGTGCTACCAATCACTACAATAGATGGCTGAAATTCGTAAATATGTGAATACAAAAGTGTGTAGTCATGTATTTCAAACATATATTTGAGCCCATAGAATTGATAAAGTAGATTAATCGAGTCAATTCTGTCAACATGTTTTGCTGGAATATAATATCCAATTTCTTCAGAAATTAAAATGCTCATAACCAGGTTGAAGTTATAGATTGATGTGCCTGTTATGTTTAGATTTTCAAATGGACTTCGCCTGAATCTATCCATGTATATAATTAAGTTGACATCACCCGTAATCTTGGCTGGCCTGAATATTTTGTGTTTTTGGGTTTCTATCCTCCGTTTGTCCGTCACTGCTTTAACAGATTTGAATGAAAATTGGTGTTCCGATATTGCGCTGTCATTTGATCCTAGAATATCAGTGTGAAGTGAATCCCATACAAATTGTGCGCCGATTATATTCATAACAACTGTCGAATTGAGATCATTGTAACCGTCGTCGATTGTTCCATTCACTACACATGTGTGAAATATAACAAATTCTCTCTTCATTCTTTTGCGATTCGAAAGAGTAAAGTTCGCCATTCTTTCGGATAAACCAAGAGCATTCATTGATCCTGAGAATGAAAACAGAATTACCGTTGTGTGGAGTTCAAAACATACGTCAAAGTCATAAAGCCCACAATATTGAAGTCTCTTTTGTAAGTGATTCTCCAATTTTCTAGCACCAAGATGATTCAAATTTTGAGAAATAAATATTAACACACGGCAAGTGAATTTTCCAGTCAGGTCCAGTGCTGATGTTTGTTTGGCCAAAGTTGAATTGACGGTCAATGAGTCACGGATGTTTAATAGAGAGATGGGCAGGTCTAAGTGGGCCAACTCTATATGAAAGCCGGGTACAGCAAGCACGTCCAACTGTATTTGACAATGTCGATATTCTTCCAGCACAGAGTTCAAGTTATCTAACAGGTACAAGGTTTCCTTAATGCGTTGATGTGAACCAGAACTTTTGAATATACCACTTGAGATCACTAGCAGCGTCATAACTTTTATTTGTTCCATACTGGCAAGCACAGAAGGAACTAGAATAATTTCATTCGAGTTCACGAACAAATATCGAGAATTTTTCTTCGACGTACGATTATAATCAAGGTCTGTAGGATTTCTTTTGCTTATTATCATTTATAAAATCGCGTTTCAAGTCAGTATTACAACATTTCAAGAGCATTTCAGAGCATGACAGGACATTCTGGACGTATTACTAACGAGTGACAATACAAACATAGATATCCATAGAAAATAATTTGGCTCGCATTTGAGTACGCTTTACTCTCCACTTCTCCAATTTTTACAAAGTATTATTAGTTTTCTCGAGCAAATAAGCTGTCAAACGTAGTATTATTTGCTTTGTGACTGATTTGCCTGAATTTCAATTCTTCAACAGTTTGTTTCGAGGCATTTCGTTTTAGGTGTCACATACAAATCATTTCTGCAAGCAGGTGTCAGAATATTAACACAAGTGTGGCTTTAATGATGTCTGACAGAAAATCAATCAATTAGATTGCCTTATTTCCCTCAAGACTCAAGATTTGATTTTATTAATAGTAATGCCATCCATTCGCCCAATCCATTGCCCACATATCATATTAAAATAAATTGCGTATCAATAAGTCAGTGTGTCATCAGACAATGTCAGTCCTTCTAATTAAGACATTTCTAGCCGTACTAACGTACTAGTTTCTACAATATTTGAAACATTGGGATTTTCAAATTGAGATAGCATTTCAGTCTATGTAATGCTCCAGTATTTAGGACAAGCTTCCATTTTGGTGTAAGAAATAAAATTCAACCACATTTCATGTGTCTATTAATATCAAATATCAATTTTGTATTATATCCAAACGATACTTGCTCCGTCATTGTTTCTCTGTTCGGGTGTCTTAAAGAGGCTTAAATATTTCACAAGACAGTTCAGAATTAAAAATGCCACTCGGATCCACGTATTATCTTCACTTCGTTGGGTGTTGATGGGTCTTAAATATGGAATGCGTGAGTAGGAAAGATACTTTTGAACTGTGGTGTTCTATCCAAGACGTATGTATTTATAATCTATTTAAATCAAGCGGTTTGTAACGTCGTTCATTATGATTTAAAATCCAATGTTAGATGAGTGGAGCGTGCAAAAAAGCGAACCGTGTTATTCATTTTTTACGATCATCAAATTCCATCTTCGCTTCGGTTTTGTGTGATGACTTCATTAGAAGTAAACATTTCTCAGGAATCATTCCATATTCGTTAACGAGTTCCAAGCTACTAACACGGAAGCCTATTCGGTTGATAAAAGCTTTCAGTAACCGGGCCAAACTTTTTGGGTAGCTTCCTACTATGGGCCAACCGAATGGATAGTCCGAAAATATTTTTTGTCAAAGTGAGAAGAGTTTACGTTGTAAGTCGTAACCTCGACAATTCATTGGACTTGTACTCTCGCCGACTGAATCACTGAATTGAAGTGTGAAAGGGGGTATCGAATGGAGCTTCCGATAGACAGCTTTGGCTTGGGCTGCAGAATTCGTTAAACTTCGACATTTCCCGAGAATCCAGTTTCACTAATGAGTTCTAAGCTATTTACGTCGTAACCGTTATACGTAAATCATTTCAAATGAGCTGAGTCCAGACCCATGAATTTTATGACTCCAGAAAACTCAGCAGTATTGCTCTGAATTTTTCCATATAACAGCTAAGAAAGCCCACATCTCTTTTCACGAAATCATCAAAATGGGTTCAACTCTTCTTTAGTTTTAGTCTACATTTAATGAAATTATAAATCTATTTACAAAATACTACGGAAAAAGGTTTTCTAATCAACTAGTTTGGTTTGGAACAAGTCGAGTTTGGATAGACAAAATACCTGGACTTAAATATTTTCCATGTTACATTAATCAAGGGAAGCTATATATTTATTTGGTATTGAATATCAATTTCATCATGAAAATGTTCGGATGGTCATGTCTACTCCTCGGGGTCTCTGGAGCTGACATAGATCATTTAACAGCCTTTATGGCATTTTAATATCTTCTTTGTTTGATATACATTCTGGATGCTTTGCACTTGTACTATTACTCGTCCAAATTTCTTGAAATCATTTGTGCGTGTTGGAATACACAGTCCAACATTTTAAGCTGTTTCACTCAAGACCATTCCGCCATTGTTCAAGCACGAGCACATGAATTTCAAGAAAGGTCCGGTCGTATGGAAGGAGTATCAAGTTAGTTGTGAATATAAGCCTATGGTTGTTTCCATTTGCAGTGAATGTATGTCAATTGTTGCGTTTTATTTTTTTAGGTCAGTTCAGGTGATATCACTCATTTCTTACATACTTCAACTTTTGGAAGCAAACTCATTACCATTGTTGTCATACAACCTTTTCTTTGAATTAGACACTGGTCCACTCTACTACGTACACTTCTTTCATAACATATTCTTCGTGATCCAACTCATGGGGATTTTTGTAACGTTGGTTTTCTTATGGGGAACATTTGGATATCCATTTGGATGTTCCACACTGACACGTCTTCGTAGATTCTCTCTGGTTGAAAATTATAATCGAACTTAACTATGAAATTAGTTAAGGTTGAAGGACGCGTTATATTCGGGGTATCAATGAACGTCCAATTTGAAATTAATTCCACCGCAGTTAATCCATATACTAACTTAACATATTAACCATAACTTACATTTCTCATTTGACTATCTGAAGAAATTGCATTCCTGAGGTAATATTTTCTGGGTTCAAGCCCACATTGAGCAACTTCTGCACTTTGGGGCGTGTACGTGAATTGAAACGCTGAAATGCTTCCATCAGCTGCTAATTTATCCCATGATTGTGGCATGGCATGGAAAGAATGTGCTTGTGAGAAGTTTTTTATTGTTGGT
>JAQGCB010000379.1:0-23321 GCA_034698835.1 Protaphorura tricampata
TGGAGCAAATGCACAAAACCATGACACGAACTCCCAATTATTACACCCGCTTAACTTTCCTTTTCGAATCTCACTAACGGAGGATACAGAATTAAGCTCGTTCATTCCATGTCCACGTTTAGTCGTTCACAACTGTCGTACATGAACATACATACTTAATAATAGGATCTACAGTTCTCTTCTTCTCCAAACCCACTTCTTTTGACATTTTCCATTTCCAATTTATTCTTTACAACTCCTAAATGTAAACCATACAGTTATATATGTCAAACGAACGAAACCATAGTCAATAAATGCGAGGAAAATTATTGAGAAATGAAGATCGTACATAAATATAGCAAGTGAGTCACGTGAATGATTCCAGAAAAAGTCTGATTTGATTTGTATTTCTCAGAATAGGCAACAACCATCCAAAACGTCACTTGGAACCACAATGCATCATATGACTAGAAATGGAAAAAAAACTATGTGATGCAAAAGGAAGGCTTTCATGTGCTGTCCTCGTACTTCTGGAGAAAGTTCAAGTCCAAAGAATACGTACGTACAAAATAATCTATCAGCAATCCGCATCTCTACCTACGCACACATACAGAAAATTGAACAAGGAAGAATGATGATGCTCTATTTTGGCAACTCATAGAAACATTCTATTGTCTAAATTCTCATCAATTATGCATGTACTCGATGTTTAGATCAATGTGATAAAAACAGTTAGAACTGAATTCAATATAACCAAGCACGCACTGCTATAGTGTTTGTACTCGTACCAACAATATTTTCCTCTTGCTTTGTTTTTAAAGTAGACCTTTACGCTAACGTGGACGTGAACGTCAATTATATTTAAAAGAGAAGAGAAAGTCAGTCGGAAAGCGGACAACTTTCACCTTCCAGAGTTACAAGAAGTGAAGGACACTTTTCCAAGTTGATAAAAAAATGCTATATACGAGAGGAGAGGACGACTCACGTATCCATACTTGGCAACAACCAATCTAAACTTTTTGATCTTTCTCTCCGACGACCGAGAAATTGAAGAAGAGCAAAGTCCGTTCCTCACTTGCTTCTCACTCAACTTTTCACCTTTTATTTTCCAAACTACAAACACATATGTTATAGTCGGTACTTAGTTCTCTAATAATTCTTCTGATGCATTTTTTAATTATCATGGCTTTAAGGAATTGCAGTCTCACATACGATCTTATGGAATCAAGTAAAAATTACATTTTTCCGTCCCACACGTTATACTAATTTTCGGAATTCTGAACATTTTGAGTCTAATAAAACCTATGCTTCTTGAAATGTCAACAAGATTATGTTTCAAAATGACATCGGATTATTCCATACGTAGCAAAAATATTCTTTTGAAATTATGCTGAAAGTCGGGAATATTTGTTTTAGCCAAGAAATTCGACAAAACTTATCGAAAATGTAAACCAAAATGACGTTACTGACTAGAGGATGACCCAGCTGTCTGGCTCTCGACTTCCAAAAGCCAAATGATTTGAGGCCAGAAATGGGAGCACCAAATTTCGCAAACTGTACCACAAAACAAAATTGAATCTCAAAAAACCTAAATCAATACATGACATGACCTAGATACGAAATACAACTCACACCGCAAATATGTAAATGGACCGCAACACATACAACAAAAGTCAAATCGAAATAGGGCGAGAGGACAAGGCAAGAGAGTCTTCTTTCTTCTTCTTTAGATCTGAAGGAGCCTCAAGCAAAAAAGAAAGGCACAGAAGGACTAGAGTCAAAGTCGAAGTCGAGTCACCTTACGGTCACATGAGTTTAAATTAAGTTGTATTCGACGGGAAACCGACCGTGGGACGTGGGAAAGGATGAGTTAAATTGAAGTCAATTGAATTTTTTTTCTTCGAACCTTTGACGGGTGTTATGGAGAAACCTAGCTAGTTTTTCAGTCCAATAAAATTCAACGAGTACAAATTCAAATCCAGGACATCCTTGGAGCTTTTTAAGTAGGATACGTAGGTGAGGAAGTGGAAAAAGTTTCAAGAAATTGTCACTCCTTCCCATTACGCATACTTTCAATTTCCAGTAGAAGACTCGATTCGAAAAATAAACTTCAGGAACCATTCGTCATTCACATCCGGCATTACGTTTCGGTGGTTATGTGGCAGGTAAAAATCCCTACGTCTGGCCAGAAATGGAGATAAAAATCAATGGATCATTAGGGTTAGACAATTCTAACAATATAAGAAAATTTCCCCTAATCACTAAAACTAAAAACGTGATTTTTCTATAACTTTAGTGAATTTGTGACCGAAACAGTTGATTTTTTTAGAAAACCGTATCAATTTATGTTTCCAAATCACATTTTAAAATCGTATTAAGAAGGTGAGACGTACATGACAAATAAAAATTTAACCTAACGAGCTACTACTAAATGCTCTCAAATTAATATGTGCTTCCTATATTGCACAAGATGGTGCGGACACACAAGATTTATATCATAATCCCACCCCCGCCTTATATAAATAGTTCCTCATTTTATAATCATCACAATAGAATTTAATTAAAACTGAAATTAGCTACCCATCCCCAAGAAAACTTTTCTAATTTTAAATGGGCGTATAAAAAACACCTCAAATCTCTACTGGTGCATGCATATCTTTTCGTAGATACCCCATCCGTACCCATCCACATCCATTAGGTTTAGCTTATAGTAGTACTCTGTAATATTATTCGGAGTTTGTTGGCAATTAAAAAGTCTACTGGGACTGGAGGATACCAAAGGATAAACATATGAACGATTTTGCCTTACATAAACGGGGGCAGGCCTGGCCGAGGATACTAGGATAAAACTAAAACATGGCTCACTACTTAGACCTCGGGATATTGCTAATGTATTAAATGTTACAACCAAACTTTGAAGAACATTCTGCTCTGCATAAAATTCCCATTCCACACATATGTATACTCTCCTTAGTCAAGGCAGGCGTAAGTAAGTAATAGCTTGTAATCTGAGGGCTTTATTAATAAAGTAAAGCTTTGGCACAAGTTTAACATATAGGAAGGAATAGAGGGAACAGGAAGGGACTGTCTAAATGTCTGCATATCACGTGATGTAAGACGACTATACCACCCTCGTAATGGCAACACCATTGAACTAGACCTTACAAGGAAACAACTTTTCATGTAAAAATCATAACAAACATAAACGTAGCAAGCTAAATTGTACAAGATTTGTCCCTCCAAGCATTCTAGTCAGGAATACTCGCATAACGGTTTTGTCTGCACGAAAAAATCGGTTCACATTTATAAATCCGTCAAACGCATAAATATTTGGCTCAATATGGTATAATTTCTAGCGTTGACCCAAACTATCATCCGCGGACAAACATCACTGTCATGACAAATGCCCGCTCCGGACTTTCTTTTGGATTAGTTTATTTGATTCCACCCAGTTTCTCCGAGAAAAGCAGTTTCCTTGTTAATCTACCCTAGGCTTTTTCGCCGGCGCTAGTTTTAAGAGAGATGAAAACTCCTATCCTAACACAAAGTTCTATTGATTGTTTCTCAAGTAAAAGACAAAAGTCTGATGGAAAACCTTTCCTCTTGTATTTCCCCTTGGTTGAGTTTCACCAACACTCTTCTTCTCGTGTGTATTTCTCATGACGTGCGTGAGTTCAAAAGAGGGAAGGTTGTATGTACTTGTGATGTGTAGGATATTATGTAGTGCTGGGTTCAGATGAAGCTCGACGTGGAAAAATTGTGTATGTATTACAATTTTGAATGATTTTTCCCCTAACAGCTTTCTTTTTTGAAAAAACTGCTCTAAATTTCAAACAATAGTGTTATAATTAGTTTTACGAGACAATCGGGAGTCAAAATTGACTATACTGTAGCATACGGTGACAAAGCCTAAAAGAATTGTACAACTTAAATTATAGTTGAAATTCGACACTTCTAGAGACAATCAAATTGTATAAAAAAACACATCTGCAACATCAAAATTCAAAAAACTTAAAAGAGGTGATCATTAGACATTTAGATCATGTCAGATATAAAGTTGTAAAAATCAAAGGTATGTATTGTTCAGAAGATGTTTGTGTCATCATTACTGAGTTTTTGCGTACAAATTCGACGAATTGTGAACGATATTATAAAACTTTTTTGCTTCTGTAATTCGGGAACAATATATTCTTTCTGCGAATTCGTCGCGTATACAGGATATGAAAATATTTCATCTGCATACCGCAGGCATAGAGAACGGTAGACTTTTTTATCTTTCCATCAAACAAATCAAAATCAAAGCATTCCTTTGCAAGGAATGTCTGTCCAGAAATTTAACATGCACAATATGCACGCAAATGTGTTCGCTTGGCCCAGACTAGAGAGGCCCAATTTCTAGAGTCCGACTTTCTCTTTCCAATCCTAGTCTACATATTATTGCACGGAGATCGTATGTATCGATGTTCAATACGTGATGTAAAGATTCCTTCTCGAAACTCGTAGAAATCAATTTTCCCTTCAGGAATTGCCTTTCCTTCCTTAGGACTTATTACGCTACTTCACGAGAGGTTAAACAAACAGAAACAACCAAGGGAAGACGGAAGGAAAACAAAAAGCAGAAGTACTTTGACATGCAGAGTACAGGGTGTTTCAGAAAAACAACCTGGGTACACACCAAAGCATTATTAAGTCTATATCGACGTATGTCCCAGACGACCGATACGTTATGTACGACCCCTTTCTTACATAGGTATTTGTCCGGTGCACTAACCTGAATGTTAACTTACAACGACCTAATCCATGAATCAATTATAAGTTTACATTGAAACGGCGACAGCCAGACGATCGTAAATGAAAAGGGAATCGAACGAACGAATGCGAATGTGATATGAGAAATCCATAGTTAGTAACTTGCAAAAAAATAGTTTAGAACAACACCAAGCCCACTGCATCGCTCAGTTGCAAAAAATGGCATTTGCAAACCACTCCTAGTCCTTCATTTCGTTATATATATTCATATCATTTTATCGACTAGACTCGGCTCAAGTATCAAGTACCTACTAAACTAAAATAACAAGGAAAGTACTTTACATGTAAAAACCAGGGCATACTGCTCAATTTATTACATTAACTGTCATTCGTCCTAAGGCATTATGGTCAAACATCAAAATTTCTATGGAGATCTAATTGCATTCCATTTGGTTGGAGAAAAGAGAAAGTACCCTAAGTAGTGGGAGAAAACTCAAACGAAGAAATCTCTATAAAGCAATCCCCACATATTGGAGAATACACAGCGAATTAATAAGAGGCTGCCAATTTCACCGAAGACACTTGATTTGATATCTTGGGTAGTATCGGACACACTAAAACTCATTTTTATGTAAAAAGTAGTTTCCTTGTAAACCTCCACCTAAGCAAAGCCTTGTGAACCAAACCATGCGACGACTTTCTCCACTCTAGTTATCTGACTTGTTCTGGTTTTCCCTTTCCTATGCGCCTATTGATCCGACCAGGCAGGCAGGCTAGACCAGAGAAATGACGACTTTTTCAAAATGCAATGCAGTGCTTGTGCTTACTTTCCTATCCCTACAGGCAGTAGTAGTAGTAATGCTGTTCCTGTTCTCAGCAATTGGAAAGCCTTACCATGTGTTACCCTCAGGTTTATTATAAGAATATACCATATCAACTCATGTATTTCTTACACGTGTCATGTCCACCTAAACGCTCGAGCTTAGCAGCAGTGCAATAGTGTAACAAACCTAACCTACCTACCTGTTTTCACTTAATTCCAATGGAATGACTGTCAAAAAGTAATAGTAGTTTTGCACACGCATGTCTGCAGTTTCAGCGTACGTACGTACTCAGCTCAGCTCAGCTCGATAGTCGAGCTCGTTAAATTCAGCTTGCGTTAGGTCCATAAATAAACCTACTAAACCAATTTAAAAATCAAGATACTGTGCCAGTCCAATTAACCTGGTGGTACATGTATGTTACCCTTCCTAGACCTTATCCTAATCTTATCCTAAAAGAGAATTCGATTCCCAGTTTAATTTTATTCGAGAAAAAAATATTATAGCCTGGAGAGACCCACCAGTCTGACTGACCATTTTTAGACTTTCCTTGTGTAATGTACGTACGCAAAACAGTAATCATTTCTACCTCGGTTCTCGCTCTAACAATTGCATACTCGTGTACAATTTTATTCCCCTTCTCTAGAGATTACAAAATCCAAAACATGCAGACAGAGAAGAAGAAAAAAAACAAATTTTAAAATATACGACGAGTGCTGAGAAGCACAGCAAGGATTCTATTCTAACGTGGTCAACGCGAAGGGAACCAAGACTTGGAAAGCAATAACTCTTCGGGTGGGTATTTCCGTATTTGGCTTTGAAATTGCTACTGCATCCATGCATACTCTTTCTTGTGCTGCACAACACGGTCTGAAAATCAAACCTTCGAACGACTGCGAATGCTGGGCATGGGTCATGGGTATTTTGCGCTACTAGCTAATCCGTAAGGACTTGGGTCCTAGCCGTAGAAACAACAGATGTGGGTTTGGTAAACCGATGGAACCTTATGGACAAAACCGAAGGATTCTTGGATTTCTCAAAGGAGACACAACTAAACTAAACTGTCGAACTCGTCCGTAGTTCGTCCTTTTCCTTATTTTTGTGTTTTAGCTCAAGTCCGAGCATTGGATCCTAAAGAATCTCGTTCATCTCTGCCTCAATCCGACCGTCCGTCCGTCCGCGTCCGAAGAGCATTAGTTTATAGCCTTTTGTCTGACGGATGGACCGAAAAAAAAAGTAGAAAAAGAGAGGAATGAAATCCTATTCGAGAGATGAGGATCCTAATGCGAATGGAGTGGAAAATGTTGGCCAGAGAAAAAACGACAAAGACGGTCAACCCGTCGAGTCCAAGTCGTTGCGTAGCGTCGAGTCCGAACCTTCCTTCGTCTGCTTTCTTGTTTACTCAACCCACACACTTATAAAACAACTCGATCTACACATGTTAAAACGTCGTCGACGGAAATCCGTAGACGCTACGTATTCAATTCAACTCAAATCTACCGTAGCGTGTAGGGATATAAAAAAGACAGGGCGGCGGGTCAGGGCAGAGTAGAGCAGAGCACGAACTACAGTAACAATTTTCTCATCTTTGAAGAAAAAAATATACGATGTACAAGTTTCGCCATTTTTTTTACAAGTCACTTCACATCGAGCAGAAACTGAAGGGGGTCAGAACAAATCAATCGAAATACAATGGCGCGAAGTCTCGACGGAGGAATACCAATAAAATACCAATTATGTTATGGAATTCAGTTCGTTATAACATTTTGCTAGATGAAGCAGATGCAGGTGTCAAAAATACAATTGCTGGAATAGGCATGTCGCGTTATTCACCTGTACATAATAAATTTTCCACTCCCATTAGTCGAGATGAACATGAATTTGGGCTTTGCATAATTCCTTCATTTTTCCGGAAAAAAATCCAAAATGACAGCATTTCCCGGAAATAAAATCTGAAAGACTACGACCAAATCAATACTACTGTTGTTTTCCCTTCAAATCACCTCTAGAATAGAACTCTGGACCCTAAGCCGACTGCCTGTCTATCTGTCTCATCTCTCTCTACTGTCTACCTCTACCCCTCCAGCTTATAATCGAAATGAAAAAACTTAGTCAACTAAGCTGGTTACTTTGTCATGCCTTGCGTTGCCGTTGCCGTTGCCATTGTCAAACGAAACGGACGGAGGAGTCTGACTGAATCCGAATCCGAATCCCACAAAAACAGAACAGAACAGAACCTAAAGCTTCAATGAGTTTAGGAACTTGTCCATCCATCCGACGACCATCCGTCCTTCATTTCCTTCCTTCCTTTCCAGCCAACCAAATAAAGACAAAAGAGACAGAGAATGAGAATGAAATGAATGTGTAGAGGAATTTGGAAAACAGACGGTCGTCAAATAATTCGATCCAAACCATCCCACAGAGTATCCAAGGATCTGTCTCTTCTCTTCCAAAATCCAACATCCAGGTTTATTATCAGAGAAAGAGACAAATAAGGAAGTGAAGTGCGTCGTTTGTTTCGCGGTGGGGTTCATTTGCCTCCAAGGCAAGGCGTGAAATAAAAACCAGGTTGCCTATGTCGGGATGAATCCCTTAATCCATTCATTCTATGACAGTTCCAGCCCCACACCAACCAACTCTGTCTTTGTCTATCTAGTCCAGTTTTCAGTTTCCAATTCAAATCCTACCTATCCCACCCACGACATACCTTCTATTTGTATTGTATTAAACTATACATATCTTTGTCTTCCTTTTGTATTCTGCGTCCGTGTTTCAAACGATCTTTCATCGTCAAATTTCATTTCATTGTCTTTTCACACTGGTCGCTTTTACCTCTGACACAACTTCTTACCCTGTCATTGGAATTCGCCGTTTCACATGACTAAATACCACCGCATATATTGCAAAGAGATCGGGTTACTTTCCATTCGTATTAGAAAAATCTGAAGTCGCGAAAAACACACTAATTGACTAAATTCAAATTCAAGTGGTTTCAATTTCATACACACATTTTCCGGGTACACAATTCAGTTAGCATGCCTTACTTTGATTTTGATAAATCGGTCAATTTCAATTTCATCTTTTAAATTAAATGTGACCTGTCCAGTTGAATAATGTACAATGACGGAAAGAAAGTCAATACTCACGTTTACAACTGGCCACTGGAGTCGAGAAACATGTCCCAAACTATACAGGCAGCTACAGTAGTTTATTTACGCCAAACTCTGAAACAAAATCAATAATCTCAATTAATTTCAAACTAACAATAAGCAAACGGAAACTACCCGACGCTGAGTCAACAATAATTTTCTAAATGATATCTTGGGCTGAAATTAGTAGTTGCATTTAACATTAGTTGCAAACCGAGCAAATAAAGTAACGGCTAGTCATAGAGTAACTAAATTCACAATTTTAAAATTTAATAATTTCTGAAACAATAAATCCAAAGATTCCCACCTATAGTAGTATTCGTACAAGTTGTACAAAATCGTAGTCATAGTTTTCGTCCTGTGCCCTAATGTAAGTTAACAGTCTTACTTTAATACTAGCCTAGCGCATGCATGGATGCAGTGCAGCGCCAAAGTTTATCTCATTAATCTCCCCCGGCACGTCGTTCTCAAACTCGGACGAACAAGGGGCCCATTTAACTAGCCTGAACCATGCCATCCTCATCGTCATGAAATCCATTCTTCCAATTCAGTCCTTACGAACGCTTTCACATTTCCACTCCCCACCCCAGATAATAAATACGCGTCCGTCCATGCTTTCTCTCCAACGAACACTTTCACACCAAGTGAATCGGACACGTTCAACTTGAATAATAATATCGTAGACAGCTAAACCATTGTAACAAGGAACATTATTTGGATGTAAGTACAAATCCCGATAAAAGATTCGAGACTAAATCGACAGTGAGCAAAATCAAGAGCGGAACAATTTGGTTATCAGTTAATTCTATTTAAGTTATCCCGCAAAATATTTCGTAATGGAAACCAATCGTTTAAAAATACGTAGCTGTTGCGTATAATTTGGTGAGATCATTTCGTGGTGTGATGAATCCGAATTTTTCGGTAGCAATTTGAAGAAATCAGAAACATTTTATACGTTGGCCTAAGTTCACAATCGAAAATTGTCCCTCGTAAATATATACTGGACTATTTCCTATGTATTTCCACTTTTCTGACGCATTGTTACCCATCAAACATAACAAAAGTGAAGCGGGAGTGCGCGTGGTGGGCATGACATGGTGGCGTTAAAGAGAAAGTTTGAGTTCTGTTCTATTCCAAGTATTTCGTATTTCCGTAGAAAGTAGTATAAAGCAAAGTAGGTAGTTTTCCGAGTAAAATTCCCCGCAAAATATTTCCTACTAGTAGTAGTACTACCACTACCCCTTTTAGTTCGTTCGTTCGTTTCCATTCTGTAGATCAAACAGACAACAAGAGAGATAGATTCAAGAGAATGGACGAGACCCCGATTTAACAATCTCTAGAGTACCATTTCACGGAGTCTAGAATGTAGTAAGAACTGACGACTGACTAGGAAAACACATCCAACGGATTCTTTCAAACAACCTTGGTGAACGTAAAGTTAACAGACTCCAAAATACATCAAGGATTGAGTAACCATTCCAGTACCAATACGCACTGGCACTACTACTACCAAAAACTATGTATATAACTAGAGAAAGTAATTGGGCGCTTATATGGAATTTTTGAATTCAAACGCCCAACGCACTGGAAAATTAAAATTGAGACTCACAGACTCAGTGTACTATTTAAGATGTCAAGATAAGAAAAGATTGTGCGCTCTTTTTGGGTTGCATCTGACAAATAACTTTTCCGCTCTGATTCAGAAATATTGAGTACAAACTGTAAAGGTCACAAAATCGTTACACCTAGGCAATCATCGTAGCCAGCGGACGGAGAAAACGAGTACATAAAACCGATAGGCATTGAAACAGTTCTCCCAATAGTCTAACAAGTCGGGAAAGGTGGAGCCAAAGCCGAATTGGTTCATTTTCATCACTCAATTTTGACTACAGTGGTAAAACAATTAAGAGTTTCATATAAAATGATTGTACTTATTCATAGGCAGACACAAGTTGATTTCGAATCAGCTAGTACGAACTAAATATAGGAAACGCCCACATTACACAGAGCACGGCACTGCGAAACAAAGCAGAGGAATGTGAATGGACAATATTGAACGTAGACAAGAGAGACTACGCGGGCAACGCACGCACAATAGCCCAAGGAAACAGGAAATGAAAATTGGAAGCCACGACAGGAAAAAATTCTTCAAAATCAATCCATGAGTTTTGTCTGCGGAATGAAAGCGAATTCCTATTTCCATCAATGAATGAACTCCCGACGCCCACCCGCGTTCCTCACTTATTAATCCAACCTGGATTTCAATTTCAGTTCCTACTTCCTACTCGGCCTTCTGTACAAGTTCATCTATCAAAACCAATCAAGGATTCATAGTATATAGGGTGGGCTAGAACAAACTCCGACCCGTGAGTGCTGGCAAACCCGAATTCTGGTGCACCGTGAAGCTATACAACAGAAAACGAAGAGAAAAATTGCACGCAATATAATACGAACATACGGTATACAGAACAACCAGAGACTATGGCACATTTCCTCGACATCATCATCGAGGTATTCTATCAAACCTGAGTACTACTACTACGACGGACTCCTACCTAAAAATACCCGGAACTTGGACTAGACCGACGATTGAACAATGAAACTCAAGCTCGGACTGCACATTTAATATAGACCAAGACCACATAGTCCAGTCCAACCAACCCAATGAAGCAATTCAATTCAATGGACTCGAACTCTATGCTTTCATTTCTTTCTACTTTCACCAGAATGTTCTCTTTAGCTGTGTTCTCTCAGATATGAACTTCTCAAAAAAAAAATCAAGAACCATGAAAGAACCACATCTCACATCTCTTATGTCATGAATACGAGGGGAGTCCTACAAGGTACCCATTTTTCCGTACAACTTAAGCCAAGCAGGTTCAGGTTCACGGCACCTAATGTGATGATTTTGGTCTACCTAGTTCTTACAATAAAAGTGGTTCCCTTGTTAATCGTGCGGGCAGGGACGGCAGCCTTTTTAGCTCTCGCTTTTGCTTTTAGTCGGTATCTTTATGTACACACGCATTATGCGTACGTAGCCTACAAAAAAAGTCCAGCACAAAAACTGTGGGTGATCGTGATCACTACCTTCGCCTTGGAGTTAGACCTACCAGTATCAGTACCAATGTCAGTACTACTTTATGAGTCCTGCCAGCTTTACATCCTAACTGTTAAGAAGAAATCCAACCCAGTAGAAAACGAAGTAGAGTAGAAGTAAAAGTAAAAGCAGAAGTGAGAGAAGAAAAAAAGTTGCTGAGAATCGATTTTAAGAGTCAAAACGAGTCAAGTATGAAGAGAACCAACCCAAGTGACACGCTTTTCCCTCACTATGGACATGGAGAGGTCATGAAGATAGATCAAAATGAAAAGAAACTTACGAGGAGAGTACAAAGTCTGTGACTTGGATAAGATTCAGATTCTGCCGTATTATTCAGACTAAAGTCGCCCAGACCACATGAGTTTACCACTGATTCTCATATACAACGTTTCGAGTACTTTCCTTGTCAGTGACAATACGACAGCCCGGACTCACTACACCACAGATCAATCGTGTGCACTGTCCGTAAGAAATTCGACCTTTCTAACAGCATTCATGCAGCAGTCCCCCACCTATTTTCAGCCATCAACACGACAGTCTTGTGCCGTGCGTGCAAAAGGAACCTTAAAATGAAATCAAGGAAAGGACATGCAAAATGCACTCTGCAGTTTTTTTTTAGAAAGTGCCAGAAGTTACCAGCTGAGAGTGTTAGGTCGGAAGTTATGGTGCATGAAATCTTTACTGGTGGGTTGACCTGAATTCTCACTAAATGTTGAAGTCTAGTCAAGGTAGGTCAGCGGTGGTGGTCATGCAGGAGTGAATCCAAAGTTTTTAAAAATTTACCTCAAATTCATTGATTGAGGTTCATGATAATATGTACAGAAAAAAACTAATAAACAAAGACCATTTCTCACCAAGAAAACCTCCAATCCAATCAACTCCGATGCTCACCTTGATAAGTATGTACAGGAAGGAATTTTTTCACTCACCTTTCAACTCTACCTAGCAATTAATTAAAAATCGTGCTCATCAAAATTGTGATGGAGCTCAAAATAACTACTCAATATAAATGAATTAGAGTCTCCCGTCAAAAATTTCAAAGGAGAGTCGTGGAATGAAGCAGTCAAGTGTCTCGTGACACTTTCTCTCCTTTCTATTATTTTCCTTGATTGTGATGTGACTTTTCGCTTGTCGCCAGGAGGGAAAGCATCGATTTTCACTAAAATTACATATAACTTTTACTGTTCGATCGAACGTATACCGAAATACTGTATCGTCCTCGGTCGTCGTCCTCCTCCTCCCACATTGCCAAATGCAAGTGTCTTACCATTATTATCACAGGGTGGCAAATAAATTCTTATCAAATACAATATGCGTTTGCATGTTTTTAGAACAGACTGCCAACTACATGTAGCTTATAATAAAATTGTTATCAACGAGGTGACTCTTCTCTAGAGGCCCAACCGACACAGGTAGTCTTTTGAGCTGAGTAGGAGATGAAGGTTGGACCTACTGGAATAAGGCGGTGTTTAATATACTCGTCTCCCAAAATTGAAAGTATCATATATCCTTTCGCAACGGCAACATTCTTAGGGCTTTAAGTTTGTAGCATATCAAATTCGGTACCCTGTACAGTACGATACTGGTCGGAGCCACTTCACCAAAGTTAGATTTATAAATACACACCCATCGTCCCCGTTCATCGTCATTGGAGTTGAGAAGTCTTAGCCAGTTATAGAGCGGGGTGACGATGACGACGACAACTACTTACTCACTTACTTAGTATATTACCCGAGAGACAAAAAAAAGTTTTTCGGCAAGTCCGTTGTGTCTGTGTGTCAGACAGGATTCAAACAGGAAGTGTCACACAGGACATAATAAAGTGTCACCTTAGTCTTTTTTGGCTTTTTATTCTTTCCTTCCTTTCCCTTCACGTCCTCGTCATTTAGAATGCCACGCATGTATGAACTCAACTCAACTTATACCTACATAGTGTAGACTGGATGGGAAAAAAGTTCCTTCCTACTTTCTCACTTTCTTTCTTTTTTCTCTTCATTCCAAGACCATTCCCACTTATGGATTTTATTCTTAACGACGTGGAACGTTTCTTTCCATAAAAAAGTAGTAACAAAAGTCAAGGCACAGTCTTCCTGCACAGACGACAACTTTTTGCAAGTCCATTCCAGCCCATTCATTGAAACAAAAACAAAAGACCTTGTCTTCTTTATTGGACTCGACTGTCATATTTTTTATTTCTATGAGACTTTTGCTCTACTAGCACGAAAAATCAACATAATTCCAATAACTGGTAGCAAAATATGTATGCCTGAGGTACATGGTAATGTAGTATAGGCTATGGAAATAGATCGTGTATGTGATTTTTTACCAATTCTATCTTAAGAAGTATTCATCCGATCTAAAAAATGCTTTCAGTTTTGAATTCTTCTAAAAATGTAAGACAAATAGATAGTATTCCAAATGTTTTAGTTTCCGAAACTTCGTGACAAACTTTTTCGTTTGCAAATTGTGTATGATAGCATTTCTGCTTGTTACAGTTCCACTTGTGCGAAGGAAGGTACCCCTAGTAGAGAAAAATCCTATGCCTTTACCAACGTATATATGTAACAATGCATGTTGAAGTCCTTGATTGCTTTTTCTCAATATTTGGAAAAAATCGCCTGTACGTCAGGAATGACATTAAAGTAATGTTGCTCTCAAATCTCAATCAGTACTTCGAAACTAATAAATGAAATGCCACATCAAAGAGTGGACACTTTTTTGGAGAGAAAGTTTTCTTAAACATTCACGCCTAGAATGAGACTTTTATATCTGTTTTCGGTGAGCTTTAGGACCAATTTTGCAAGTTTTCAAAACAAAAACTTGTGTCAAGACGCTCATGGTGTGTTGTGCTGTGACCAGGAAGAAATTCAACTATCTCTGGGCTGACATCCGAAACCCAACTTTTTATAAACTGCGCATAGCCTTGGGGGAAATTGGAGAAAACTCAACTTTCACTCAAATACACAAATTGAAAACTTGTAACACGTACTTTCTTATTTTCCTCCAAACATTTCCCTTCCCAGACAACGTAATACGCCCTCTCCCTTCAATCCATACATAAAAATAACAAAATTAGTTCAAATTACAGAGAAAACAGTCTTCTGGGTTTGAAAGACGTCCAACGTAGACCCGCCCACGTAATACATGTCTGCCTAAATGAATAACATGTTTGATACTGATACGTACTCTGTGTTTATCTTGTCCGAACTACGAACGAATGTAAATAAAATTTCTCCACACATTTCGCCGCAAAACGAAGGGTTGTTCATAAAGAACATTATGTAAAAACTAGTAAAGCATTACTAGTATCATTCACTGCTCTACAGTTAGTCGTCTTCTATCTCAAACTTAGCTTCCGAATAAAAAACACGGCGGAAATATCATTAAAACCTCCGCAAATATGAGCTTCCATTTTTTACTCACAGCTAGGGCTGCGGGGGATGGTGTAAATTGTATTGCACCACCTACCTTGTGAAGAGATGTGGATTTCAATTTCACCTCACCTTCCTGTACTTTCTAAAAATACGACTACGACGCATTTAAAGAAACCATGAAAGCACTTGATTCCATAGAAGTTGGTACCCACAAGGCTCAGCTCAGCTCAAGATTTCTCTGTACGGTCGCATACCTTATCTTTCTGGTTGCAGATGTAGTGCCATAGTCAAATCCAGTAGAAAGCCATTTTACATTTGACTTTCTACTACGCACATTACTTTCCCAGAGGAAAACCTACAAACACTGAGCACTATTGTGTCAAATTGCACCATACCTGCCTGGTGGGGATGAAATCTCCACAAACCTACGCAAAAATTAGCTAACAATGAATAATCAAAAAATGGGATACTTGAAATAAATGCTATTGAACATTTTGACCTGACCTGAGTTTAACATATGAAAAGGGGTTCCTTGACAGAAGAGTAGAGTACCATATTTAAAAATATGGTAAATATATTTTACTCCAGAAACAGAGAGACCAACTGGAATGGAAACATTATGTACGTTTATGTAAGGAAGGAATGACAGGAATTCAATGGCATTGAATAAATACCTACTCCAAGAGCAGACAGCAACAGATAGATAGATAGAATGGAAGTATGGGCGATGGACCGACAGCTAGTTTCAATTGAAGAACAAACTACAAAATAAATATTTAAATATGCTAATACAATCCGAGCGTACGAACTCCTGCTCCTGCCCCTGCTGCTACTGCTCTGGAGTCAAAACATCAAACGGGTAGTCGAATTAGAATCAAACCATCCAATGCTTATGCAATACAATTCTGGGTAGCCGAGTCGAGGTATGGACGATTATACACACAATCCAATCCAATACAATAGAACGGAACCCAACCCAGGAAGAAAAAAAATATGTACAAGTAGTAGGAGTAGTAAAGTAAAACTAATAACAACTGAGTCTGAGGGTGAAATTCGAAAGCAATATTTTTTCAATTCTAGGCACCCAGAGTATTGTACCTTACTAGGATGTATTCTGCCATGCCAAAAAATCCAAATACCTTCATGTATAACAGTGAAGACATGGGTAAACAAATCAAGCCTAGACTTTCTCCCTCTAACAAGGAAACTTCTCTTCAAGTAAAAACAAAATTGATTCAAAACCCAACAGGTAAGATTACAAGTTCAGTGAGCAAAGGGACGACCGGTTTGACTGCAGATCAAACTTTAGTTCATTTATTGAAAATGCTAAAACACGCTTAACCTCGAAAGCAGTGCAAATGTATGTTGATCAGAAACTGTTATCTGCTGACGAAGCATGCACAATGCACCTACACATTTGAAATGACATGACTATGTTTCACTTGGACTCTCTGGTTTTTACATTTGAAAGACTTTCCTTGTAAACTTTCCCCGGGTCTTGCCTGCCCGGCTCTCTTCGAGTAAATACAAATAGAGTAAAAGGAATTGGATTTATCGAGCAACCAACTACGAACACTAGCACAAGCACAAGCACTAGCATCCCACTAGCATTTCTGTACCTTCTTGTACAGGAAATTGTACCTGGTCTGGTTTATTTCAACCCTAATCGTAAGTGGTTGGTTGAAGGGTTTAAGTTTTGGTCTTGGTCTGGTATGGTTTTATCAGCGCATGGACCAGACAGATTAGAGTAGCAGTAGCATGCAGGGTTCAAAAATGCACTGCTCCGAGTATTCCAGGACGAGGGGTCACCGTCCTTAGGTCCACAACTCTCAATCCATAACTCAATTTCATCAAACTAAATATTATCATCACTTGTGAACCAATCCATGCAACGTACCTCGATGACGATTAAACGAATTAAGATTCTATTGAAGTGGATGAAAGGTTCATAAGCTCCACCGGAAGGTACATTACTGTAATGCCTATCGAAATTGAGGTAAAATTTGACCCTTGTCCCGGGTATTCATAAAAATTCGGCATTTCATCAGTACATTCCATATCCGAGCCCTCCCTGCAAATTTATCTCACATAAATACATTAGTGTTCCTTGTTCGTACTTTGTACTACTTTTCACCAACAAGAACTAAGACGACTAGAACTAGACATGCATCGTAGATTGTAAGCTAGTTCATTGAGAATGCGATGAAAATCCTTTCAACGACCAATAGAAACACATAGAATGACATATTTTACCTCGAGTAGGACAAGTGACAAGAGGAGAATCAAAATAGATGCCCATATAGATAAAATATTCCACAGATGCAACACAGTATAGTGTAGTGTTGTGCAGTGAAGTGTGTAGTACTAACTGAGATGCAATGTAGTGCCTTAGTGTGTGTGTGTGTGGTATGTGTCTTCCCAGTCCCACTCTGTAGCTCTTATCAGCTTTAGTGTCATCGTCTATTCTCAAACCGAAACATCTCTTAAGACGCCATTACCGTGCTTTCTCTTTCTGTCACTTTCTCCTTGCCGTCTTTTTACCTTTTCTATGTACTACTTACGTCACTCTCGATACAGACGACCACACTGTGGAAAGAATGCACTAAATGTGTCCTATTTTCAAAATCCTTCAAATTACATATTCCGTAGAATTTTAAACCAAATCCAGCCAACCCTTACGGGCAAAAAAGGATTTCGGGTGTTCGTCTGTCAAAATGTTATGGTCTGTTCGCGCTGCTCATGCAAAAAGTACTTGGTGCAGTCGAAATGTCGCTGTGGCTGTTCTGGTCCAGAGAAATACGTAGACCTACACTCAATTCCTGTTCAATCGCCATCATTTTAAGATCCACGTTCAGATTTTGAATGGAATGATCGTCAAAAATCCTCTTCCGGAACACTCTTGATTCGTTGATTCATTTCTCAGCACATAGAGACGAAAGGGTCATACTGGACCTCAACTACCTGGACATCATTACACAAGCTACAAACTTACTCCACAGTGCTTGAAAGTTAAACGTATTGAGGAATCAATCGTTAACAGGATATGTGAACGTTAACGCCGTAATAAAAAACGAGATCTTTCGTGTCATTCAATGCTAGACACTACTCCATTTTATATCACCAGTAAGTTACGACCGCCTGCACCACAAGTACAGAACAATATATCTGTCGCCCTAAACCGGTAACCTGAAATTATGTTTCATTACCACTACTGAATGCATATTGGAACCAAGTAAATCTTTAAATTCTACGAAGACAATTAAAATGATGTTAGGTTCAACTTTTCCTTACAAGGTTGCTGAATCTTGCTACACTGCTACCAAATAATGATGCTACTAGAAAACTCTCAATTTTAGTTTGGACTTATCTGTCGCTACTGTCTGGATTCTCTGCTCAGCAAATCTTAAACCCCTGCCATACATGTACATACCAAATTCAAATCCATCCCTTTTCCCAATATCGATAATCGGAATTCCAACCTAGAACGTGGCCAAAGCCTGAAAACGTATCAAACCCCTGTAAATCCTGAATTAGAATTCAGTTGGTATTTATGATAGGAAGGTGCATTTGCGTTGCATTGGTCCAAGCCTGCCAAGCCTTATAGTAAAGTAATGTAAATGTAAGTAAGTAAATAAAGGACCAAGGCTGAATGGTGCTAGTGGCGGTAATGTAATGTAAATACAGGTTGGTTCTGCTGTGGCTTCGTAGTACTACTCTGTACTGTACTGTACTATGTACTCAATCAAATAATCTGACACTTACAATCGAACTCACATCCCTCGAGCCACACCAGTCAGCCAGACGGTCGGATAATTCTTCAAGATGCTTTGGGTTGTAGGAAGCTGGAACATCAATAGAAATTGAAATGTCTTCTACAATTCTTTTCTTCTTTTCATAACGTTGGAAAGATTCAGGAAGAATACACGTACGGCGCGGCGTACTGGCTCGACCACGGTAATATAGTAAAATCTGTTTCTATACTTTTCTGCAAAATCTCAACCCACCACAAATCCGTCTGCCTCAGTCACCGACATATCATGTCACTTCAAATCAGACGTGCAGGAAATCTAACAGAATCTCTTTCTTTTTTTGCAGAGGCAGCAAATATTGTAACAAAAATTTCTGGGATTCAGGTCAAAATCCTACACAATAATCCGCCACTTAAATCAAATCCAACGGGTAAAGACAATTCAATCACAAAAATGTCAACATTCAGTGCACAAGTCTTGTCTTTGTCTGGCTTAGATGTTCAAATTCGCTAATCAATCGTAATTCACGATGAGAACCAGGGAAAAAAGAGTGGATAAGTTCAACGATTTGTTCGAAAAAAATACTTTGAAAAGTTGTGACTATTTGTGTATTTGTTTTTCGAGAATGCTGATATTTCACCGGGAGACCTCTAAATTGTCAAAAACACTGGGTTTTCGGCCTTCTCCCGGATCGTAAACTTGAAGATATGTGTCTTTAGCAAACCCAAAAAAAATTCGGGTACTTTTTCTTAGAAAGTTTAAAATTTCTTGAGATATTTCTTATTTTTGATTCCTTCACAAATACCACACCTGCACATGTACTTGTACTTGTACGTGTACATGTACGAACGCTTACGTCAATGCAGTCAGAGAAGTCAGAGTGTGTAGGAAGGGAAGGAGTAGCGGAGAAAGCAAGACAGCGACTGACTGAATTGTGACTGGGAGTGAAAACAGAACGACCCGACCGATGGACGGATTTCTCCCGGGTAGTATATGTACAGTACAACCCGGGAGAGAAAGAAAGAGAACCTACCATGTACCAATACCATACCATGGCCACCCTACCCACCCAGAAAAACCTTAGCTAGTACATGGCATGGAGCGAGTAGTTCTAGTCCAGAATCTAAATCCGATTCTTCAACGTATACTCTACTGTACGTACATACGTAGACCCATAGTCCGTAATGCAATGGTTGTTGAAGATGGGTCATAAAAGAGCGATCGTGCATGGGAGCCAATGAGGGACACACTCACGAAATTTATTCGGGAAAAACCCGAAATCACCCGAACCGAACCCTTCATCTAAAACTCCCGTCGACTTCTTCGGGCTCTTCAATGTTTTTTTTTCCTCTACGTCTAACTTCTACTTTCCCCCAACTTTCTCATCTAACCTCTCCACATACACATACATATAGAAGGATTTGAACATACATCTCAACTCAACCAAAATTATATTATTATTGGGGACCTACCTTCCCTATTTTTTTAAAGAAAAAAAAAATCCTTTCTCCGGTAAAGTCGACGTGAGCGCAGTGAGGGGGTTCGACTAAAATGCATTTACATTGCATTATATTATATTGCATTACCTTTTGGAATGACTGGATTCTTATATATATGGTAGACCTTTTGAAGTACTACAATGCCTTTGAATTTTTTTTTACAATCCCTAGCACGGAGAAAGAAAAAGTGCACTTGTTAGAAGACCGCGAACGTAATTTGAGAGTAGCTATGCATATGCATCTTGTGCAAATACCAACTTTTAATTATATTTGCATTTGGAGACATTGCCTTTGCTTTATGTGAGGCTTAATTTCCATTATAGGACTTGAATAACTTGAACAATTGCCCACCCACACATTACAGAGTTCACCGAACTGAGGAAACCGTGTGGTATTTGATTTTGAATGTACTTATATTAGATTAGGGTTGAGATTGGATTTTTTTTTGGTAAAATAAACTCAGAGTCGAATGTTTCTGTTTTATAATTCAAAAGACCCAAAGCTATAAAAACGACGACACCTATGTTCGTCGTGACCAGTGTATTCATAATTTTGATTTAAGTTTTACATATAATTTTTTTTTCATCTATAATTTCGCAATTAGGGCACTGGTATAGAACACCGAAAGATCTAATTCATTCTGTAAGACTGGGAGTCAAACTCAGAATCGCTTTTGTAATTCAGAATCCGGGCGAACAAACTCGTGTGAATGAGAAAGCAAAGGCAGTGCAGTGCATGAATACAATTTAAGTCTTTGAAATCTACCCAAAGTCACGTTTATTCCTTTCTCCCTGCAATCACTCACATTCATTTTCCTCCTCCCGCTGTTGATCCAAAAACTAGAACAAAGTTGGAATAAATAAAGTTTGATCTATGCCGAGGATCCAATACAAACTACAATAGAAGTGCCTATACACAATTTACATTATTTTGGAATAGTCCGTTTTGTTCTTGAAGTAGATGGAAGTAGGATAAACTAAAACTAAAGCCAAACCAAGGTTTTCCTCGCCTCATTTCTCACAAAACAATCAATTATTGATCTCTTGACATTTAGGAACAGCGGTATTAGCAAGGAGCCGCGAATTTACAAGGAAATCATTTTTCATGGTAAACAGTACTCTGGCCACTCCCATCCTTAAGTCAAGAGTGTTTCCTACATAACATTATTCTCCGATTCGATATGACTGCCTATCCATTCCATTTTGGTGGAGGTTTCAGCACAATATGCATCAAAAATGCATGTGTGAAATTTCTGAACCTAACAGTGAACCAAAATTCAACATACCAAAATCGACATGCTTAATTAGGACACTCCGATCGACCCTTCAGATTAATATTTCAGTACATACATTTGATTTTCACATGGAAAGTAGCTTCCTTGTTAACACTAGAACGAAAACTAAGGCGAGAAATGTAGAATGTAGATGCTGACAGATGTGTGTAGTTTGTAGTACCACCCTGAGCCTGTCTGTCTGTCTTTCTTTCAAACTCCCGTCTATGTCTTCGTCTCTCCCGTTTGACCTGAATTTAAGAAAAAGGATGGAAGGAATACAATTTGGAATACCAAAAACTCGTGGATGAGTTTGCTAATTCTCATCCAAGAGCTTGAAGAAAAACTAAAACTTGTGAAAAGAAAGGAAGAGTAATGAGGACATGAGCGAAAGCGAGGAATCATCAGCAGCTGGGAAACAGAATACCATATATGCATGGTTACCACTACGCGGTGACTAAAAAAATACTCCAAAAAACACAGACAGGAACTAAAAAAAGAAGCTAAAAAACAAATTTCCCACACGTGCACGTATCTTGAGTGAGCTGTAGAAGAAGAAAAAAAACAACGCCTTCTACTTTTTCACACCAATCTACAATTTACTTATCCAAGCAGTTTTTAAACTATAGGTGTTTGTTCAAAAACTTTCTCCAACTTTCTTTGACGTTCTGAAAGACTTGTTTTTCTTCATAAAAGAATGGGAAGAGTAAAAACAACAAAAACAAGTTAAATTCAAGGTGCTCGTACTAAATGGTATTAAAAATTCGTTCGAAGACTCAACAAACTCAACATACCTATCGAATAAAAGTCAATTTATTTGAAATTACACGTTTGAAAACAAAGGATTTTACATGAAATAATAATGGGAATGGAAACACTGATATTTTTTAGATTTTAGAAGCGAAATTGATTGTAGACTAAGACTCTTGACATTTGAGTAAGGCTCGGCCTCTACATTGGATTTCGTTCGTGTGAGATTACACCTTGACCTTTTCGGTAGTGCACTACATACACAACTTGTTACACATGCAAAAAAAGTCTATGAAATGAAATCCTTATTTCCATGGAACATGCACGTGTATTTGTGAATGCCAAATGCCCTTTTTTATTCAGAAAACATGAGCGATTCCTTTCCATACGAAACTTTTGAACATCATCATTATTTAAATAGGGCATATATAAACAACATGTACTCCTACCTAGTCTAGCTGCAGCTTGAATGATTTTTAGTCACTTTCACCTCTGCTCTGCACTACAAAGGACTGATCAATTCCACAATACACAAAATTTTCAACGAGGGTGCTAAGGTACGTGTGAGATGATAAGTTTCTCTCTCCCACGTCCCACACCACCACAGAGTGATATTACCCGGAGCGACAAATACGTCCAACGTACAAAGAATAGGAAAGTTACCACTCGGGTCCGTCTCTCGTACAACAAACAAGAGAACCATATGGAGCCATTTTCAGATGCGTAATCGTTCATCTAATCTCATTATGTTTGTTCATGCCGGGCGGGCCTTCGATCGTCGTTCGTCGTCTCGTCGTACTTCTACTTTCTTAGCCTAGTCAGCTCAAAAATCTACACACTATAGTTCTTCCACGTACCAATTTTGGTAGAAAAAAAATATATAC
>JAQGCB010000380.1:0-23320 GCA_034698835.1 Protaphorura tricampata
CCAAGCCATTCATCATCACGTTCACGGTCATAGTGTTCGGGATCACTCTCTGAACCTGAGGAGTCGGACGGATGATCAGCTCTGCGTATCTTTACTTCCCGACCGTCCACCTTAACGTTCGAAGTACTTGCTTTAACCCCATTATCAATCAAATTCTGTTTCTGGACAATTTTCTTCATGACAGAGATTGCAGGATTTTTCTTGGCTTTGGTCTGGACTACTGGTTTCTTAATTATTTTTGGTTTATTGTCAACTTTCATTAATAGTTGCTCCTTGTCCGGCACACGCATAACTGCATCTACCGCGTCCAGTCCTTCATTAGTCTTTATTTCTTTTCTTTGTGAATGATGATGATGGTGTTTTTCATCCTTGACCTCAGAGTACTGGATAGAATGGTGGCGCTTATGTGACTCTGGACCATCCGAGGGTTTCTTTTTAGGATCTTCATTAAACTGAACTTGGTGATGGTGGGTCGATCTCCGATTACCGCCGCGGGATTGTTCACGGTTTTGTGGTTTTTCATCTTTCTTGTCTTGGTTGTCATCGTTTGCTTGTATATTTCCATGGGTATGTCTTCGATGTGTTGTTGGATTTTCTGGTTTTTCATCCTTCGTGTTCGTGTAATGGTTGTCATCATGTGGTTGTATATGTCCGTGTGTATGTCTTCGATGTGTTGGTGGGTTTTCTGGTTTTTCATTTTTCGTGTCTTGGTTGTCATCGTGTGCTTGTATATGCCCATGGGTATGCCTTCGATGAGTTGGTGGATTTTCTGGTTTTTCATCCTTGGTGTCATCGTTGTCATTGTGTGCTTGTAAATGTCCGTGTGTATGTCTTCGATGTGTTGTAGGATTTTCTTCTTGCTTTTCTTCTGCTTGCTTATGTTGGGATAACTCAACAGCACGTGAGTGACGACGATGTTTTTGCGGTTCTTGTTGTTCAACGTCGCGGCGTTCTTTTTCATTGTTGTCCCGCAAACTCTTACGAGTACCTCGGACACGACGGACTTTCTCGTCTTCCTCCGTAACACTCCTTAGTTCCTTTTTCGTAGGAAATCCTTCCATTTGATTCTATAGAATTACTTTGGATTTATTCCTGTACAAGTTTAGAAGAATCTTGTCTAAAACATTTTGGTCGACAATTTCCGTATCTCAAATTCAACGAATCAAAATTAATCGTAAGAAAGATTTCTTCATTTGCTTGACTTGTGTGTAAATACCGTGAGGGGTTCGGTTGGGTGACAAAATTAAACAACTGCAGAAATTTTACAAACAATTCAGTTGCCGATAACAATCTGTCGCTCTGACTAGATCGTTGTAATCATTTTGGCTCACTTTTTAACGGCATAAAGAAACCAACCACTTGATTTCTATAATTTTTAAGAGAATTAATTTAACTGTTTCTGTCCAATAAAAAAGTGCAGGGCAGTCAGAAGTTAACAATATATATTTTTATAGTCGTTTTACTTTCCTCTATTGACAATTTTTGTTAGAAAATTGTCTTTCATGTAGTCTCCTATTTTAGTTGCTTAGTTTACACAAAACCAGCCACGGGTCTATCATATGGCGTAGTGGTACAGGTGTGCAGATCGCTCTCGCTGTGCTTGGGTTCAATCCCTCGGACCTGCTTTCTCCCGGGTTGCTTTAAAGAGTTTTTTCTCCGCACGTTTTTTTCTACTACGAGGGTAACTGCATAATTAATATGTAAATCCCTAGGACTGATGGGAAGCAAATAACAAAAAAGACAAGAAATACACATGATGTTTGATTCAGCCTCGGCTATGTCAATGAATGAGTGTATTTCTTTTCAGAATACCAGGCGCACATTGCTGCATTCCAATATTGATGCCTGACTGAAGCCGTAAACTAGAGTGAACTGTCTTGCTTACCATTCATTCTTAGTATGATGTTAATATACATGGTGTTAATTAATACCCGATGAGTAATCTGAGACGGTTATTATTTCTCAGTATCATATACATGTATGTATTTATGATTATTGGACGTGTACATTTCAGTCGGACTGAAGAATACATACGTATAGAAAAAATAGAATGTAGTTCTTGTGTGTAATTAAATTAAAAGACGGGCTTATTCTCGTTGTACCATTTCATCCACTCTAAACAATTCGCTGTAGAGCAGGTGATGTTATTTTCGTTCTCAAAACATTTGGTCCCGTCTTGAAATTTTTTGGCCTCTCTCGTGTCAATACTTCCACAATCGTCGTGAAAGAGGGATATTGAATTTGGAGCAATTCCCATTCCACCACGACAAATACGTACTGCCGTTTGGTTGATATGTTCGCCCAATAGTTCAGGATGAAAAAATGGGAAATATCGGCGAGCCGGCGGAGGTATTGCTGGAATGGAAAAGTAACCTCCGGATATGTGAGAGTACGCTGCAACGGCGTCTGCTCCTTGGAGTAGTGGTGCTCCACAAGAACCACCAGTAGGTGGTTGACTTATATCAATCTCAATCTCTTGAGCAAGACGGATTTGAAATTCAGACACCGTAGGGATCGGAACAGGATTTGGTCTCCCGCTTGCATTACAAGCAATCCTCGCCAACCAATGTGGCATACGACAAGGAAAGAAAGCAGTCTCATTGCGTCCCGGGACTAATGGATAGAAAGATATATCGAAATTGTGACACGAGAGCAAAATGGTTGGAGCGGGGGCGTTTAGCTGTACTAATCTTTTAGTTGGGGAATTTCCCATTCTACTCCCAAAGTTTAGCATTCCACAATCGTCTGTATCAGTGAGAAGATTTCCAAAGCAATCATAGTAAGGTCCATTTGATGCAGGATATGGATTCATGATACAATCAAGAGTCTTCAGCAAAGTTGAATTTCTCTCATATCCTACACTATCGTACACTCGATACCGGTCAACTTCTGTCCCTTTACATCTGAAGACTTGACTTCCAGGGGTAGTTGAGCCGTTGCAAGGAAAACCGGGTGGTTTTGGAGTCGTAGTTGTAGTTGTTGTTGTTGTCGTCGTTGTAGTCGTCGTAGTGGTTGTTGTTGTCGGCGTTGTAGTTGTTGTAGTCGGTGTTGTAGTTGTTGTAGTCGGCGTTGTAGTTGTTGTGGTCGGCGTTGTAGTCAGTGAAGCCTCGAGCCTTCGCATTTCCTCCCTAGCCCTCTCAGCAATACATTCCTTTGATTCACAAACCCCACCACTTTTCCATGCAATACTAACATTGACAAAATAAATAAACAGGTGTTTACATTTTATAAATATAGGTATTTATATCATTAATACTTATAGGTATTGATAATTTACTAAACTGTTGTGCGTCACAAGATAAATCGTGTTATGAAATGAAGAAATGATTAAGTGACCAAATAATTGTATGCTTACCTAACGCGTCGAATGGCAACACAATTCCCAGATTCGCTGCAAACTGTGATGACCTCACTTTGTAATTGAAGTGGATTGAATGCCGTCAAGAGTGCCAGTATGGATACAAGCCAGAAAAACGACTGAAAATGTATTATATTTCAATGTATTTAACGTTATTTAGGTCACTATTCCCCGTGGCCCATAATGTAACGTGAGGTTGGGAAATGGTGCGTCTACCATGCTAGATCTGACTTCTTTCCCAAATCTCATATTGCGTGCCATACGTATCGCGTGACCTTTGAAGAACTACATCGATTTAAAATTTAACTTTGTCATGAAAAATGTTTCCTGAATTATCATTTGAATAACCCAAGGTACCCAAAAAGGTTGGTGCAGTTACCGAGCGCGTTACAGTGGAATCTCTATATATCAACCTCCCCTATATCGTACACCTCTCTATACCGGCCAGAATATCAGGAACGCCAGAACTCCCTTTGCATACACTTCTTTGTTATTTCACTTTCTGTATATTAAACTTTCTCTTTATTTGACACATTTTGATGCATTTTTGGAGTTCGGTATATAGAGAGTCCACTGTAATCACCCAAATAGTTATTTCTTGTCAGTATTAAACTTCACTCACGTCAAAAATAAATTGTCGGTTTATTGTGAAGGTTGATTTTATGTAGTAGTCCGTCGCATGGGAGAATGCATGATTAAGACTCTGCACCTGTCAAAGACGGAAAATGGCGTAAAGTTAAATAGCAAAAAAAGAGTGCAAGTTTACCGAATATTTTTCAACTCACAAATCGTCTACGCCGAGAAGTCTTAGACAGAATGAGTCCGAAACGACGAATGAAACTGTAACCATCCAGAATCTGAAACCATTGCAATGATCAAATGAAAATTTTATTTGACATTTTTGTTTGATGATTACGAGTTGTACAACTCACAGTGTCCCCACAATTTGCAATTAGTCTTGTTGTAATGAACCACTCTGCGGTGACAATGACAAGTAGGAAGCATGCAGACCCAACTAGAAATCCGGGAGGATCTGTAAACTGTGATATTTGAGCTTTAGTTTAATTTTAAACGTTTGAATTAAAATTATTCTAAACTGGGGCAAGAATTAATTTACTGTAACAGGTATCTGGTCGTCTGGAATTCCTGGCACCAATGTTGTGTTGAAACTTGGTAGTGGGAATATTAAGTAAGTCATGACACGATAACCCAGAACCACAAGTTCCGTCATCTAAATCCGAAATGAAATTTCGTACAAATTCAAAAATTTCTGTATATACGTGTTCCGCCCCACAAATTATCAAATACATACCCTGAGGGTATAGAATATCCCTAAGCCCACTGCAAATATTTTTCCGGTGTGTCGCAACAATCCAACGATGACTGTGTGTTCCAAAAAAAGTTTGGGGAACGAAATGACAGCTACAATTTTCTCACTCTTCATGTGTTGGTAGACTAGATCACATTCAATTTACAGCAGCTTAGACGTTACTCGTGTGAACTCCGAATGACACGCTTTTTTATTTCTATAACGAACTCACGGGTTCCAAGTACATAGGCCAGTCGTAGGTTCCAACGTCTGGACATATTGACCAAAGCTTTGCAGTACAATGTGACCATAATAAGGATAGATCGAGATGCATAAGCACAATAGAGATGAACAAATAATCCAAACCATTCCAAATGCACAAAATAATGGCTAAAACGAAATCCAGGAAAGAATGGAACAAAAATTGATGTTCCGATCAGACCGGCCGCACCCCTGACCGCTGGGACATAATATGGACTCTTTGGATCTCTGAAGAATAAAAAAATCAAGAGTATCGCGTAGCTAATGAATGCCACAGCATTTATCCAAAAGTGTCTTCGAAGACCCCTGGTTGGGCGATACTTCATTGTACTGATCGCAAGATTCCATCTAGTCAAAAAATCCGCCACGATATACCCGTCATCAAAAATAATTTCTAAACTCACAGAACTTGCAATTGTGCTCGTGATCAATGTGGCAAGTACGTAGACCCAATATTTATCGAACTCAATTTTTTCAACCCGTCTAGA
This sequence comes from Protaphorura tricampata, assembly GCA_034698835.1. Lineage (NCBI taxonomy): Eukaryota > Metazoa > Arthropoda > Collembola > Poduromorpha > Onychiuridae > Protaphorura > Protaphorura tricampata. The sequence continues at coordinate 5,417 of JAQGCB010000380.1, forward strand.
AAATAAAATTAGAATGTCACGACTAATAACTGTAATAGGCCATATTCAATTAGGCAATTAATTACTGGTACAAGTTGACATCTCTCTTGGAGCGAAGAAAATAGAATTGAATCAAACTGTAAGACAATGCAGTTGTACAGAATGTTAGGAGGAAAGAAGTCAATGCAAAATATAGAAACGGAATCGAGCATTTGTTGATTTTGAATTTGATAATCCTCCCTTCCTTGTACGTCTGGAATGGCATACGTCCGCCCAGTCTGAGCCACCTGGTAGAGATTTAGAGAACAAAAAGTATGTCACTTGTATATTTGTATTGAAAAGTCTGAATTTATCCGCCTGTCCTTTGTCGTTCATTTCTTACCACCAGAAATATTTCATTCGATCCATGAACTCAGCAGCACCGAGTTCCAACTTCGATTTCTTCTTCCTGTAAAGTAAAATATGAGAAATTAGCGCAAGAATCAGTTAGTTGAAAAGTAATTATGGTGAATATTAATTAATTAAAGGATTTTTTTTCGCCTTCGATATTCTAATTGTATTGACTTACAAGACAATCGTCTGATATCTAACCACTGCATGACGCAAAACTTTTTCCTTCTCAGTTCCAAGCCATTCATCATCACGTTCACGGTCATAGTGTTCGGGATCACTCTCTGAACCTGAGGAGTCGGACGGATGATCCGGTCTGCGTATCTTTACTGTCCGACCCGCTACCTTAACTTTATTTGGTTTGACCTTCACCCCACTAACGGCCGATTTCTGATTGTTAAGAATTTTCTTCTTGGCAAGGACCGCAGGTTTCTTTTTGGCCTTGGTCTGGACAACTGGCTTCTTAATTGTTTTTGGTTTAGCCTCAACTTTCTCCAATGGCTTCTCTTTGTTCGGCGCAGGCGCAACTGCATCTACCGCTAAAGGGTCTTTTTTAGTTTCTCCCTCTTTTTTTCGTGAATGATGACGATGACGTTTTTCATCTTTGTCCGCAGAGTGGTGGCGAGAATGGTGGTGACGTTTATGAGACTCTGAGTCATCCAAGGGTTTCTTTGAATTATTGTCTAATTGGGCATTATAATCTGTATTAACCTGGTGGTGGGTTTCTCTCCGACGTCCTCGAGATTTTTCACGGTTTTCTGATTTTTCATTCTTGGTGTCATCGCGTTCTCGAGTATGTCTGTGTGAACGCCTTCGATGTTTTGAAGCATTTTCATCTGGATTGTCCTCTTTTCCTTTATCTTTTGATGATTCAGCAACAGAGTGATGGCGATGTCTTCGCGGTTCTTCCCCGTCCCGACGTTCTTTTTCATTGTAGTCCTGCAAATTTTTACGACTACCTCGGACACGGCGAATTTTCTCTTCTTCTTCCGTAACACTCCTTAGTTCCCTTTTCGTAGGAAACCCTTCCATTTTTTAATTATGTTTCGAAGATTTTTGTTGAACACTATTGTGGAAAATTATTTTCAAATCTGAAATCAACGAACGAAAATGAACCGTGCGATTGCAAATTGCTGATTGACTGAATTGTATTTGATTTGGTATACAGAGAAGTGAGGTTGCAAAAGTAAACAGTTGTAGAAATTTTACAAACAACTCGGTTGCCAATGAAAACTTATTTCCATCACTGGTGTGCTGGAATGTTATCCTTTTGAGCCTCGTTATCTGCATCAACGACCAACGAGCCGACTATTTATTGAACGTCTTTATAAATTATGGGAGGGTTTTTAAAAAAAATTGAAACGAAATTTCTTTTGTACACGATTAATGTGTGTAAATTTGGTCGGTCAGTAATGTTAAGTAAAATGCTATATTTTGCCTATTTTATTAATTATATTTACAGATCTACCTAAGCAATTTTGAAAATGATGTACGATTTTTAGTTTTTACTTTCATCACCATTACCAGTGGACAGTCCTATCCTAACGGTAGATGTAAGCATTATGCTTATTGTGAAGCATATTACAGTATTTTTCTAATCAAATAATGCAAATCATAGTCTTTATAGAAATTACGCAAATGGTGAGTTGATTTTCGTTTCTAGGAACCTATTCTCAGACATATTTTCCTTCTTTTTATATCCGACGACAGTTTTGTAAGTTGAGGTAGTCGAGAGATTACATTAAAGTTGATTTATTTCAATTGGTCATGGTGGGCTTATTTACACGTAATTCTTGATCCTGGTCTAGGCAGCGGTGGACTTTTCTTGGGGGGCACAGTGGACAGTATGTAATCCGGCTCAACGGTCGACGTACCGCACAGGCACTTTCTTGCGGCTATACAATATGCACCACGAATATCAAGTATAATATTGATCTTTCCCATTCCGAAGCATTTCTGGATAGTTGGATCCAAATCCAGAAATCTCAAAGAATCCCCATAGCTCGGAACTCCAGACTTTGGTGGCAATTTGCATTTTCCCCCGACCGCAGCAAAGTGAACCTGGTTACAACTTCGAAGGTGGGTAGCTATGTCAGTCACGCCGGAGCGGGTTCCATAATTATAGCAACAAATTACAAAGTCTACTCTACCAAACGAATATTGGACAGGCACCATTTCTGCTAGCCCGGTCCCGGTTGGCAATTGAATATTCCCACAACTGTCCCTTCTTGATTGTTTCAATAATGTTCTTGAACCTACACATCTTCGGAAAGCAGACATTCCACTACCCGCAAAAGGGATTTGTGTGTCAGTGGAGTCAATAGGACAATTCTGTCTTACGCCTCCGGCTCCAATATATGGTGGATATGAGGATCCATTTGTAAAACAAATGTTCGGCAGAGTAATAGAGTAAGGACCTTTTGTCCCCGATGACCCATTACAATTTATTGTTGTGTCCGGCGGTACTGGAGGCCGTCGAGTGGTTGCAGGCGGTCTCGCCATAGTTGTAGTTGGTGTTGTAGTGGTCGTGGTTGTAGTTGGTGTCGTAGTAGTCGTGGTTGTGGTTGGTGTTGTAGTGGTCGTAGTTGGTGTCGTAGTGGTTGTGGTTGGTGTTGTAGTGGTCGTAGTTGGTGTCGTAGTGGTTGTGGTTGGTGTAGTAGTTGTTGTTGTTGTAGTTGGTGTCGTAGTGGTCGTGGTTGGTGTCGTAGTTGTTGTGGTTGTGGTTGGTGTCGTAGTGGTAGTGGTTGTAGTTGGTGTCGCAGTTGTTGTGGTTGTAGTTGGTGTCGTAGTGGTCGTGGTTGGTGTCGTAGTGGTTGTGGTTGTGGTTGTAGTTGGTGTCGTAGTGGTTGTAGTTGGTGTTGTAGTGGTCGTGGTTGTAGTTGGTGTTGTAGTGGTCGTGGTTGGTGTTGTAGTGGTTGTGGTTGGTGTCGTAGTGGTTGTAGTTGGTGTCGTAGTGGTCGTGGTTGGTGTCGTAGTTGTTGTGGTAGTGGTTGGTGTTGTAGTGGTTGTAGTTGGTGTCGTAGTTGTGGTGGTCGTGGTTCCTATTGTAGTGGTTATAATTGGAATTGCAATGGTCGTAGCTGATATTGTAGAACTTTCCGTGGTGGATTCCGTGGGCAACTCTGTTGTTGGAAGCAATGGCATCCCTATACTTACGAGTTCATTTTGAACCATTGCAACCAAAGCTTCCTTTGAACTCCCACCTCCACTGGTTCGCCATGCGACTCTGTAGATTGTAGTACATTTTAAGTACCATAAGTTTTTAAAATATTGAACAAACCTCATCGAATTCATTTTAATGATTTCCACAATTAGCAAGCTCTACGGTTTAAAATAGCGAAATGACGTTTACCTGACACGTTGGATGGCAACACAAATTCCGTCCGTATTGCAGACAGTCACAACATCCTTTTGGAGTTGCAAAGGGTGAAAGGCCGTAAATAGTGCGAGGAAGGTCGCAAGGTAAAAAAATGTCTGGAAAAGAAAAAAATCGTATATGGAAAATCCATAAATTGAATCTGCGAACAGAAGTGTCTTGAAAAACGTGAGACACGAAAACACATGTTACATTTTCTAAAAGACACTTTATCAATTCGCCAGAAATTCTATCTGTTGTCAATTGTACAATACACTTACATCGAATATAAACTTCCGGTTAATTGTATACGTAGCTTTTATATAATAATCTGTGACCTCGGAGAATGCATGGTTAAGGCTCTGCACCTGAAAATATGTCAGGCATATAAAGAAAGTCAGTTAAATAGGCAGTGACAATGTGAGGAGAGCGTAGATCCAGTATTTGTCCACATCCAGTCTTTCCACGCGTCTGTACAAATTAATTAAGTACACAATATTAAACCCACACCAAAAGTCGGCTTGACCTTGAGCTAATGTTCCAATTATTCATATTATTTGTAAATTAATTACTGGTACAAATTTGTAATGGTTTCGGAACGAGTAAATGAGATTAGACTCAAACTGTAAGCCATTGTTGTTGTACAAACGATTAGGAAGCTGGATGTAATTGCAAAATATATAAATGTGAATGAATATGGGTTAAGCTTGAATTTGATGATACGATCCTCCGCGTATATTTGAAAAGGCATTCGACCACCCAGTCTAATCCACCTAGTGGTAAGTAAGTAAACAACAAATTACGTTCAGATTGCAAAATTGGAGAAATACGGGACGATAGTTTTTTATGATATTTTCTTACCACCAGAAATATTTCATAGCTTCCATAAATTCAGCGCCACCGAGTTCTAACTTTTATCCCTTCTTCCTGCAAACAAAATATGAAAAATTAGTAAGAAATGTCAACGAATATTTTATCTCAAACTTACAAGAACAAACTCCGATGAGGTACGGGATGGCTTAGTAATCGTTTCTCCCTCTCAGTTCCCAACCATTCATCATCACGTTCACCCTCATATTGTTCGTTGGTGTACCATTTCTCACTGTCCGATGTGTCATCAGGATTACCCTCACCGCCCGTTACTACACTGTTAAATCGAATCGGACGCCCAATTAAACCCTCTCTTAATTTGGACTTGATATTTTCATCTTCTGGTATGATATCAACTGGTTTTGACACTTGAGCATCTTCCTTCGTAGGCTTAGCGCTGACTTCAGTATTATTTAGTACTTTGGGCTCTGGTTCTGGTTTAGCTTGATCTTGGGTCAAATGACGGCGTGCTTTTTCATCAGTCGTGTCAGAATGTCGTGTCGATTCTGGCTCTATTCGTTGATGGTCCAATTTCTCGTTGTTCTTTTCATGGTGGGTTTTATGTCCATGCCTTCTTCTATCGTGCTTCTTTGTTTCTTCATGGCCAGAAGTTTCATTATGGTGATCATGGCCTTGGCTACTAATATGTGCCTGCGCGTGCGGGTGAGAATGCCTGTGCGTTCTGTGTCTTGAAACTTCCTCTTGTTCTTCAGGATGTTCAACCCTGTCTGAGTGGTGACCATGACCGTGACCGTGATGATGTCCACCGTGACCGTGACCGTGACCATGATGTCTGTCTTCACCATCTTCACGTCGTTCTCTTTGTTGATGACTATGGAAATTCTTCCGAGTACCACGAACACGACTATGCCTTTCACCTTCGTCCACAATGATAGCATCTAAATCTTTCTTAGGAAATTCTTCCATTTTGTACGCAGAAGATTTTCTTTAACTTTCAATGTTTCGATTCAAGTATTTGATTTCGATCGATTTCTTTAGTAGAATTATTTCGTTGACTTGAGTTTTCAATTCAAACGTAAGTCCAGAAATGTTTACAATTAACATTGACCGGCATTGTTGTTGACAAGCGCTGCAATTGACAATGGCGGAAAAAGTAAACAAAGGTCACAATTTTGTAGAAAGAAAAAACAAATTGGTCGCTTTAACAATGGCAATTTGAAGATTTCAGGTTAAATATCAAATAGCAGAGATTTATCATTATTTGACCGAACGTTTACATTTTCGCGGATTTTCGTACAAATTTTTCAAAAATCCAACGGGTTCACAAAATTCTATAAACTACGGCCGGTGTTTTTTGGGCACTTTTGGCACTATTATTGGCCCAATTTGATGCGCAGTTTACCAAGTTATTCCTGCATACATGTTTCATTACAAAATGTTCAAGGTTTACAATGTTTAAGTACACACAGTTAGTAAAATCAAATTAATTCTTAATTGTCCATTCTTTGATAGCTCAGTCTGTGCCTCAACAAATTTTTAATTGCGCCGACGTTTTCTTATTGTTAGAAAGTGGTGCTTAATTTTACTATCGTCATACTCTTCAAGAATGTCCGACTCTTTTCTGAGTCACAAACTAATCCTGTTAATATTGAGCCAAACGACACTAGTTAAAAAAATAAAATCATCATTTTCTTTTCAACCTCCGGCTGTTCACTCATATTTCAAAAAATGGGGTATTTTGTTCTGCTTACGCTGATCATTGTTGGGTTTTTAGGCTCATCATCATGTCAAGCCCTAACAATGCCCAAGGAGAAACACTGCAAACATTTTCCTGGTGCTGACATCGACGATACCTGGGTTAGTCAATACACACGAGTTCTCTGAAACGTTGAATCCTAATTTTAAATTTTCCTTCACATTTATTATAACAGTTTGACACGATTTCTGAATGGGAGGCAGTGGATGGAAGTAAAATGGAAACAGACATGGGCCCACCTGTACCAATACCACATGAAAGCACATTGAAACATAAAAAATGTTATTCATTGGCACTAAATGTTCCACTTGGAACTTATTACACTCTGAATGAATGCAGATACAACAAATTTAGTGAACAATATTGTCATTTGAAGACGGAAGGCTCACCTATTAATCAATTTTTTAAATGTAAGAAGTTTCAAATGGAATTATTTGAACTATTCTTCTGACATAACATTCTTTTTTATATATAACAGTTCAAGGAAGTTACTTTTTCACGAAGACGGATAACAAGACTTATGTGGTAGCCTACGGATGCGGAAATGTGGTGAATAAGTTCTGGACATTGTTTTTGGCGGACGGAAAAGAATTAGATGAAGATGGCGACACTAAAAAAGAAATTCTTGAACATGTTGTCTCGTTAGGATTTGAAACAGATACAAAAGACAGGAAAAGTGATGAGGATTCAGTTTCAGCAGGAACAATGAAAAAATCAGGATGTTCTGGTTTCCCAATCCCACTCCAAGACTCAAGACCAAATGTTAAACTTTCACAGGCAAGGGCGTCAGAGATTGGCAAGTACAAGCCGAAAGATCCAGCTTTCGAAGAAATGACGAAACTCCTCAGCAAACCATTAGCTGTTTTCAAAGTAGCATAAAAATAGTTCAACGGTCTAGGCAGAGTTGGCGAGATTTATGATAATTTTGTCGATAATATCATGTCTAAAATATATTCGTCAGATTTTCTTCTAGTGTAAATTCTTTTAATCAGTGGAATTAAAATAAAAATTGGTTTTGTCGTTACTTTTTTTTCTGTCAACATAAAAATATATGTATTATGTATTACTTCTGTTGAGAATTGCATTCACACGAACCATAGGAATTCTGGGTTGGATGATTGTGTTACATCTCAGACACACATACATTCCGCTCAGTGTTTTTACCGTTAGATAAATGTATTATAACTGTGATTTGGATTTAACTTCTCACTCTCGAATTGAGTGTATGTATTGTACGCGCATAGAATTTTATGAGTCGTTGAGTGTTTTTGTTCTACTTTAATTACACAAGTTAAATTAGGTGGAATGTTTCCTCTGAATACTTGCACTTATAACGATATAAACATAAAATGATTCATTTGTTCAATGTCAACGCAAACTTAAACAAAAACACATCTACTTGTACACTGTCAGAATTCCACGAGGAAAGTAAAAATTTAGTCTCTTGCAAGTTAACGCCAAGGTTTACAAAAATGCTCGCATTTGCTATAATATTGATTCTAACCAGCTATATCGAAGTATCCGAAGAAATCGCAACGCCAAAATCATGCAAGGATGTTCAAACAGTTGGCCTCGACTCTAAATGGGTTAGTTTTGTTCCTGTATTTAAATTATGAGAAAATTACGCTCTAATTAGTCACATTTCATAATTTGTAGTTTGATAGGTTTGCCAAGACAGGATTTTACGTTGCAATGGGAAGTAAATTAAAACCTCAGCCGTTTGTACCAAAACCTCCACCACAAAATAAACACTTGAAACAGGAACGATGTTACATGCTGACCATGAACACACCATTTTTGAGTCGTCCAACTCCTTATGAATGCAAATACAACAGACTAGAAGAACAACATTGTATTCTAAAAACAGAGGGGTCCCCACTTGAACATTTTTTTACATGTTAGTAGTACGCGGTCCAAAACATTTAATTTGTGACTGCTTGGAATTTTAAAACCCTGACAAAATTGTTTTTATTTTTGGCAGTCCACGGCAAGATGTCTGTAACCAAGACGGACAACCGAACTCATGTAATTGCACTTGGATGCTCAAATGCTTTCAATAATTGGTGGGTAGCCTACGTTCCAAAGGGTCGGGTTCTTGATGAAAAAACTGTAGATGAGATTAAGAATCACGCTGTCACATTGGGATTTGGAACAGAGTCCGAAGATATGAAAAGTGATGATGACATAGTTTCTACAAGCGGACTTAAGAGTACAGATTGTGAACCAAAGATGCCTAGCCCGACTATATTGTTTTGAAATTCATCGGGAATACTTTAATTATTTATTCCAGACGCTTAGGCTTATTTCCAATCTAGTCGGTGTCTTCCTTTACATATATCCATATGTGATGTGCCAAAAAGATGCAGAAGGAATTGTGAAGAATCCCCTATTCACTAATCATCAAGGTGTGTTTCATGAATTTTGGAAAATAAAGATGCTTTTGGACAATCCAGAGTTTTGGGAATTTTGTACTTGTGTTTTGTTTATTCGTAGTTTATGCTTTGACGTTCAACACCCAACTGTCCTCAAAATAATCCATACAATTCTTAAGACAAGAGAACTCAACATTACAAAGGAGAGCATTTTTCTCCCTTCCGTTCTCAAGCCCCCAGAGCAATAAAATCCTGACCTTTTATGCTTACTGGACAAAACTAAAGGGTCTAGTTACACTTTTGTCACTTGTAATTTCTGAGTTTCACACTCTCAAAAGTAAAGTACAATTCCAATGTTAAGTTTTAACATGTAATAGAATATTTTAGTAAAATTACATGACAATGTATGAGTGGGAGTACAGGGAGGATCAGAACCGAAGCGGACACTTCGGTTCACCACACATAGTTCAATTACTCTAATTGAATTTAGATTTCACCCACGCATTATATCAATGCACTGAGTTTATGTTATATTTACGAGAAGAGCCTTGGCAATTATCGTTTCGTTTGATCAATTAAATCGACATTAACTAAAATTCATGCATGCATATTTTTTTTACTGAATTGTGGTTTAATGGAAATTAATCACTCCACGTGCAACGATTGAGGTAATAAATGAATAAATAATGACACAATTATCGCACCTTTTCTTTTACAAATACTGGAATGCTCCAACGTCGGAACAATCAGTCAGGAATCAGCAATCATAGCGAGAAGAAGCAAACTACCCTTTATTCAGTAAAATTATTTGTACCTTAGATTTTTTTCAAAATGGGGTCAACTCCTACAATAATCGCCATCTTGATGTGTTTGATCACTGCATCTCATCAATTACCCGCGTCAAAATTCTGCAATGCTGCTCAATCTGCTGATATCGACACTGCATGGGTTTGTAGGCCCTAAAATATTTTAACAATTATTTTCGTTTAACAACTTTTTACTATAATTTAGCTTGACAAGAATTTCGAGACAGGATTTGAGGTTGGGATTGGGTGTAAGTTGGAGCCACAGGTAACTACACCAAAACCCCAGCCAGAGAGTAAATCCTTGAAACATCAAAGATGTTACCTATTGACGATGAACCTAAAATTTGGCAGCTTTCCAATCCCATGCACCTGTAAATATGACAAATTGAACGATCAGCATTGTGTTTTAAAGACAGAAGCGTCACCAATTAAACAGGTTTTTAATTGTAAGTACTAGTGTACAAATTTTCATATTTGAGATCGCATATCGCACATAATCCTCTTACATTATTTTTTTAATTTTCGACAGTCCACGGGAAAGTTCAAATAACAAAGACAAACAACCAGACTTACTTTGTTACTTATATTTGCATGAATGAAAAGGCAAAGTATTGGAATGCCTACGTCCCAAGCGGTCATGTTCTGGACACAGATACAATAAAAGAAATTAAAGCGCATGTAGCCACATTGGGTTTTAGCACTGAAGACAAAGATTTGAGGAACCTTGACAAGGATACAGTCACACATACGATGGCAAGAAAAGTGGACTGCGATGCCATCGCCGATGTCGGTCAATCTAAAGTGGACCTTTCAGCCACAAATGCTACCAACAAGGATGATAAAGTCAAATCGAGAGCGAAGATGTTCGAAGATGTCTTGAAACTCCTCGACAGTCCTCTGAGCGCATTTAAGATTAATGGAGATCAATAAAAACCTACGAACGAACCTAAACAGTTCGGTAGATGTCTTCTATAGTCAAAATTATTCTGAATACTATATAAATATACTATACTAATTTCAGTACTTCTGATAACAAATTAGCAAAAATATTCCAACTCAATTTTCCCCCTATTCCTAAAAGAGTATTTGTAAACATTTGAAGTCTTAATAAATTGCATAATTGGAGAATTACGAGAAGCAATGTTTCTTAATTTCTTATATGCCAACTACGACGGTGTTCATATATGCAGACTGGTCAAATCGAAGAGACTAGGTGAAATTCGAAATTATATGGCGAATTTTATGGAACTCTTATTAGAATTCATGACCATCCCGAATATTTAACACTTACATCATTAAATCAGGCATCTCTATTGTGTACATATACGAGAACAAATGCTAATTTGTGATTTATGGCTGTAATTATTACTATTACATATTCAGGGATTTTATTGATTCTGTTCATCGACTTCATTATACTTCCACGTGTAGAATGCTAACCTTGACATTGGACCGATTCAGAAATGCATAAAACAAGTGGATTGAATTTGACCTCACGAAACCACTAAATTCTGAGCAATAAATTTTCCATCAAGTGTTCGATAAGGTTCATTCGGTATTTAATAACCTCAAATAATTATATTGGCAAGCTCTTTTCAAAATAAATCAATAAAATCGTTTCTGACATAGGAATCAAGGTTAAGTATTTAATCGTGCCGGTTAATGGATGTAAAATTAAAACTACGGAAAATTTTCTATAATTTCTATTTTAATTGATTCATAAAATGGCAAAGATGCAGAGGGCGAAATTAATAAACAAAAATCGTGCGACCTATAGTAATCTCTGTGATCGTGACAAGTTTGATTGTACTTTCAAAAGAGGAATAATTGCAAAAGAAGCCCTGCAAGGCTGTCCCTCCTGCTGATGTGGACTTAGAAATTGGAATCGGTTTGTGTTACAAAAATATGATGTTAGTAATTTTTGTAAATTATTTAGCAATCCTTCTAATTAGAAACCGTACTGAAAAAGACAGGTTGCGTAATCACATTGAGATACTTGGTAAAAACTGATTTTTAGTGAATTCTGGTTTAGTAATTGTGTACTCAGTATATGTTGTCACTTCAGTGTGATGAAACGACAGGACGCCCACCCATCGAATGCAAATATAAAGCATTAAAAATTTACATCATTCCAAATTACGTAATCTAATAAAATGACACCCGTTGAGACAATTTTCTGGAACGACAGAACGAGGAAAAGAGAAAGGAAAAAATAACCAGGCATTTTTGTCGTTGGTAACAAGGACAAGTATTTGCTCGTGTCGATTGATGATGGCTATAAAATTAATACTGCATTACCTTTACATCAGAATCAATTATTCAAATTCATTTTTATTAATGCTTTCCACACAAAATGGCAGTTATGTATGACGCATTTCACTCTGCATGCACGTATAATTTAGTTTGACCAGGTACTTTCATTTTCTCTTGTCGAAGTCATTTGAAGCGCTTGACTGATTACAAATTACAACTTCCATTCAAGCGCGGTTATTTCTTTTACATTTTTATTCAACATCTACAATGACTTTCGGTTTGTATTGTATCAACTAGGAAAATTTCAAGAAATAAAGCACTAAAACAAAATTATTGATTGTAATTTTGAATATTCACTCCCATTGCGTCAAACAGGGGACGCGCAAGTGCTCTTGTAATTGTAAACAAAATTTTTATACGTGTCTAAGGTAAACACTACAGGTATGATTTGAATTGATCCATAGCGTTTAGAAAACGCACAAAATCTCATATGACCTTCCACTGAATAATTCACCAAGTCAATGTACTTCTTCATCTCATCTCCACGCCCCGGATTTTTCAATAAACGGTTTGAATATATGGCAGCTTCATTCGTTTCTTGATTAACATATTCAATGCATTCAATTAAAGCCTCACCAATCCTCAATTTTTTGTTGATCGTTTTGTGCATAACAAAATTTTCTGTTTGACAATCATTAATTTCTTTTCTTAAAGACAAAATGTCATTCGTGACAGACGTGGCAGCAGCCGTAGCATTCATGTAACGAATGAATTCAATATTTTCCCTTTCCGCGACAGTCAATTTGACATCATTAATCAAAGCAATTAATTCAAACAATGGATAAAATCCTGAAAAGTGTGTTCGGAAATAAATGTAAGTGCTCTCAGAGCAATTACTTCCATTTTGGTCTCGATCATACCGCCATAAGAAAGCATTCAAAAAATTTCCGATACCTTTGACCAAAAATTCCTTATTTTGATGGAAATTTGGGATATGAGTCTCTAGATTTTGAACAGCATCCTTCAGAAGCCTGCATGATGAGCCAAAATGTGGAATTTTACATGCTTTAATATCCACTACGGAGCGGGGAATACCAGATAAAATATCTATCAATATTTTAAATCCAGCACGGATTGTGTTTGCCATTCCTGGTTTATTTTCCTCCATCAATGGATCAAAGATATCATCCATGGTGTACATCCAAAATACGAAGTAAATCCCTGCCAAGGTTTTGTCATCTTTAAGGTCCAGGCCGGGAACCATGCATGCAATTGTACTGGCAGCAGTGAGTGAAATATTTTCATGCTTGTCAGATGATGTGGATGGAAATCCTACGGCTTTGATCCAATCTAAAATTTTGTTTCCGGCATCAACAATTTCGGTCACATCAGGAGCTTTGTAAGAAATGGGTGAGCTGTGGCTGATGAAAGTGCATTCATGGAGTTGGCTAGAACAAGGAATTCCTGTCTCAGGAATTAGACCATCCTCAACTTTGAATCGGAAGGCCTGGTATTCCATTCTGCCTGGAAATAATAAATTATATTGATAAAAATACGGATAACTTATACATGGTGACCCAAAAGTAACCGGCTTATTTGGACACTTTCGTAATTTCTCTAACATTGAGCAGAAATTGTGAAAGAAATTGTCGAAATCCGGTTACTTCTGATCCACCCTGTACTTAGAGCTGAATGTGTGTGTTAGTTAACGAATGTATTTTTGAAATGACTGATTGACCGCCCTGGCGTTTATTTGTTCCCGCAGAGCCAGAGAGGATCATTACGACTTTCTCCATAAGGGTAATGGAGAAAGACTTGGCGTTTATTCGAGCCAAGGCGTCTATTCGGGCCGAGGCAGTTAATCGGTTATTTACGGTAACGGTAGTAAAACAATGCATACTTTTAGTAGAATACGGCCAGACACCAAAACTGATAAGACCAATACTCTCCTCTCTGTTAATTATCGAAATGTGAGCAAAATACAGCACTTGAATCTGAAGGGCTTTCTTCAGTGGTATAGTATTGTTGGGTTCCACGGAGTCCGAAGCCTGAGCTAGTTCCAACTGACACAAAATTCTAAACTCGAATGTCACCCAGCGAATAATTCCTTGGATTTATATATAATCGAATTAAAGTATGCAGTAGCATGACTCCTCCTTTTTCGCGTCTACTTAATTCAGATATTTTTTATAATTTGATTTTTTTCACTCCAAAATTTTTTTTCTGTCCTTGTTTCAATAAAACGAGTTTTTCTGTTCAGCTGAACTTAGGGCAGGTTGAGGAAGAGAAGTTATGCAGAATGGGTTAATTGGGTATTGGATTTGATTTTTAAGAGTCAACCACAATGCCACTTGCTACGAGACAACCAGATACAAAACCTACCTCACCACAATGAACTCGATTGAACTTCACTAATCAGCATGTGGTGGTGCATTTTTTCAACGACTGCAATATCACTCAATAATAGCAGTGCAATGACAATGGAGCATAGTGATATTTTAAAGAGTTAAAAATATTAATAAATTCACATTGAAAGAAAGCATGTTTTATTATCCATATTAACCCTTCGACACTTAGACGCATGGCTAGTGTGTTAAACTGGTGTCGAAAATCAATTAAGGCTTGGCAGGGGGTACAAATAATAGTAAAAATATGTGATTTTTTCAAAAAAAAATCAATTCTTGTTTACGACGTCCTGATCATAAATCACTGTTGACGATGATGTAAAATCGCATAGGGAAATTGGAATGCGAATGCGTTGACAACATTTGTATTGCACATGAATATTTAAAGTACTTGCATTTTTGTACTGTAAAGTATTGTATAATGGTATGAGACAGGGTGGTTCATAATGATCTGATATCACTCTTGATTTGAATCTACGCGGATAATAAAATGTGCCGATTTCGGAAGCCATGTAGCATTTTTTCCATAACAACGCTGATAGGTCAGTTTTTGTTAGTCAGCAATGACATATCAGCGTGGAGAGAAAAAATGCCCTCGGTTGAGTTCGGTCTTCTGCTCGACGTTCTGTTCTGATGTTCTGATCTTGTTTTTGGAAGATTCGCGTATAAACATTAAAACTAATCAAGATTTGAGGGCTGAAGCGGACCAAGAGAAGAAAATGTCCAAAATGGAACAAACTCAGCAATTACAGCAATGGATAAGTTCACCGGTATACGCAGGGGCAAGCTCCACTCGAGTTTACACCTTCAAATTTGACGAAACAGGTGTACCCGTGGCTTGTCGGATGTATCCAAATAAATTGGATTTAGTTTCTGAGGTTTGTGGCTTAATTATTTTGGTTAGAGTGAAACCTTCATATAAGATCCCTCATTATAAGACCACCTTCTTTGTAAGACCCATTTTGCGATAGTTTGGTGAGTATTAATTATAGTGTACCCGATGTGAGCTGAGGAATCAGAGATTGGACATGCCAGAGAATGCATCATGTTAACACAGGTGACCTTCACAGAAGTGAAAAAATGAATTGGCAAACTGACCTGTCCATCAAGATAAAAGTAGAGAAACCTCTACAGCCTCAAAATAAGAGTGATTTTTTTTACTCTTAACAACTATGGTTTTCTTTGTTAGTGATTGTGAATTTCACACATCTGATAACATCTGCAATCATAAACACCGTTCTCAAACATGTGCATTTATAACCAGCTGTTGTGTATGAATAGGTTGAAGTGGTTTATGTAATAATTTTGACGAATTTCATTGTGTAGTACACTAAACTAATCCAATGTACTCATGAATTATAGTTGTAGTTGGCAAAATTTATAGTATGTAACCTATCTCGTGTTTACTTTTTAGGAACGCGGGGATGGAGACTGTCACTTTAAACACTTGAAAAAGAGCGCTGGAAAATTCTTAAGATTGGCTCCATCTATTTGTGCAACCGCGCTGCGGAAAGTTGAGTCCACAATTGCAAATATGGCAGGCCCTTGCCCTTGCGCACCGGCTCCTACTCATGGGTCTGTAGCTGTATTATCCAGTCCATACCAAGAGAAATTTTTGGAGATTTATGCACTCTTTTCTAGTAAGAATCATTCCTTATGTGGACTGCAGCAGTGTCCTGAAATTGATGATCGGCTGTCAGACAAATATTTTACGGTAAGACCCGCCACGCCATAAGATCTTGGCAACATTAAATTACTATTATTTTTTTTAATTAAGAATTTTCTCGTTTGATCAGATGCGAGCTGAAAATTTTGTACTAAATTGGATGACAGTCACAGACAACTTAAGGGAGTTTGTGAAGCTTTCCGTTCCGATTGGCTGTTTATTGAAATGTCGAGTGACTCGGGTTAGAAAAGGAATTGGTCAGAGTTTGTATCCACTATATACAATGGATTTGGAACAGGAAGAGCGTAAAAATGTATATCTTGATCAAATTTTTTAGCACACATTTTTACATATACCCAGATTTATAATTTTTCTTGAATATATTAAGACGCTCCTGATGGTCGCTAGAAAAAGGAAGAAATCATTACGGCCTGATTTTATTATATCTTGTGATCCAACAAGTTTACACCGAAATGAGAATTCAATTGTGGGAGAAATGCGTGGAAATCTCACGGGCACAGAATTTACAGTAACTGAAGAGGAGATTCCTTCAGAGAAGAATAGCGTCCGTGCTGATACTGGGTCTGGGACCAAGATTCAATCTCCAGAAGAACTCGTGACAATCCAATACGTAAGTATGAGGTCAGTGAATTATGTAAATCATATACTTTTATACTTAGAATCTCCAATTTATCAGGAATCGGATATTTATCGTGAGGTTGGACCGAGAAAAATGAGGCTTTTACTTCCAGCCATGTCAAGTGAAAGCAAACGTATTGAGCTGAACAGGCATAAGAGTGGTCATGCATTGGGTAAGCTGTTCAGAAATTGAACAAAATCTGTTTAGAAACTAAACAAAATTATAATAATTCGTTTGGCATTATAAAATGTGGTTAAGTTGGGTACTCGTAACATAGTACGATTTCCAGGCTGTCGAATTGTAAATAATTGAGGCAAATACGCATCAACGAACGACTTGAATTTATTTATTTGACTTGTATTTTTTATGTTCGGTAGCAAAATGTCTGAGTCCACTATTGCACGGAGTTATGGAACTCAAAAACAAGGTTCCAAATCGAGATGATCATTCTGGTACATTCTCATTACGTTTTGAAGGCCAGGATAGAGTGAAACAAACTTCTGTCAAGAACTTCCAGATTGTCCATTCACAAAATGGTCAGTCTCAGTACAAATATTTTACACGCATTTGCACGGATTTACTGGGTGGCTCATAATTGTTAAGTCTTTAGCAGAGCCCATCGTTTGGTTCGATTGGTGTTCTGTTTACCGATAGCTATTACGATAATAATATTTTATATTCCCACAGAAAATTACGTAGTCATGCAATTCGGTCGGATTTCTGAAGATGAGTTTATTCTGGATCTTCGTTTCCCACTTTGCCCTCTTCAGGCATTTGGAATCGGATTGAGTGCAATCACTCGGTCCGTATATACACTCGGAAGACAGGGTGTCGTTAAAAAGTGAACCACATAATGAATGGTACAATGTACATGATTGAAAATGATTACATAAATATGTACGAGACAAAATGTAAAATAATAAAATAGTGCGAAATGCACTCTATATCCGACGACTTGACCGTAGAACTGTACTTTACTACTATTTTCTTTTGTTATTTTGACGTAAGGTAAAGCATTGCATCGCATGGAAATTAAGAACATCACAAAATCTGTCATTTCGAATTTGCTTGTCCAAGTAGTCAGATTTTGTCAAGACGGTCTCGGGCATTAAAAATGAAATTTTTCTCTCGGTAATTTATTCCGGGGCGGTATGATGGTCCTAATCAGAAGGGAGGTAACGGCCGCTATTTACAGAACATTTTCTCACACTGCACTGTACTGTACTGTACTGTACCGGTGAGATTTGACAAGGGGAGCTTTGTGGTCGATAGGAGGGACTCACATTTTACACTTGTCATACGGAGGCTTGCTTGGTTCGTGGGCAAAATTGACATGATCAGATTTTTCTAACTACAGTGGAATCTCTATATATCAACCTATCTTATATCGTACACCTCTCTATATCGACCAGAATGCCAGGTACGCAAGCACTCCCTTTGCATACACTTCT
>JAQGCB010000381.1:0-23293 GCA_034698835.1 Protaphorura tricampata
TAGTTGTACCAAAAGCAAGATCACACGTCATGTGATCACAAATGTTTTCAAAGACGCCAAGAAATTCGAGTAATGTTGATGTAGAGTAAGTGTACTTACATGTTTCTAATTTTAGAAAGTACATTGTTGTACTCTTTTGTTCTAAATTTAAAGTTTAGGATCTAATTTGGATTTGTTTGAAGACTCTAGAATAAAATATTTCTTGGTTCGAAACTAAAAAAAATTAGTACAAAAATTAGATTAAAAGATGGTACCTTGAGCCGACTTCAAGAATTCGTCGTGTCAAAGCTCTCTCGATTACAACAATGTCTTCCAATGTGGCAGGTAATCCCTTTCCTGTTTATCATGAAAATTAATTTAAGTTGGGTTCAGCAGTGATGGCGGTTTTTACTTCTAATCGATTACCCCATGTGAGTTTAATGAGAGCCATGACGGTGGGATATGCATCAGGATATGGAAGAGAATACGTTGGTGTGTAAGGGTCTGTCTGAGTTTCGGATTCACGATAGTCTGTTTGGCACCCTCGGTTAAGGAAATGACCTTTTGGTCTCCTTTTCTTCCGATTTTTCCTCTTTTCATCTTCAATGTCATATTCCATGACTGGACGGGCCATTTTGTACACCTCTGGCGTATATCTATGTATTGAAATGAATTTTTGAAATCCATGAGATTAGTGTTTACTGTTTGGATCACAGTGATCTCGACGTTCTTCTAGTTGGATGGAGCCAATTAACCCTAATGTTAAGCCCACCCAATTTTGTCACCCTGAACCGCAAAATCACTAATTATAATTATATCATATTAATTATTACATAAATGATCTCACTTTATAACAAATTTGGCCCGATCAGCTCCAGTTACTTCAACTTCCCGTGTGTACGCAGGACCAGTGTCCATCGGAGATACCGGCACTCTATTGTTGTCAAAATTAGAGTTATATTTTAACTTGATATTTAAATTGTAAGTATAATCGTAAAGTGGCACGGTATGTTAATTGTACCCTCTTATTTGATGTTGTGGCATGAAGTTCTCTAAAACGTTGGGACGTTGCATGACAAGGCATGCTTCTAATCTACGATCCCGCATCAACTCACTGAACATTGTTGGAAATACCGGACGAAGTTGCTGAAATGAGTCAAACATTATACGGAATATTAGAAAGTCGTTAAATATTATGCAAAGATTTTTGAAATTCGGGATGAACAGTTTTGTACCATCTTTGCTCCGGACTGAGCACCTCTAGCCGCATCTTTGAAAAAATCTTTCCGACTTGACGTTGTGTAAGTTGGATCTGAACAAAGAAATGATGAGAAAGAATGAGATTAAGAAACTGTGACTGATTCTATTCACGTTTACCGTATAATACCGAACAGAATTAATTTTTCTGATATTCATTCCGGTAAAGACGGGGTACTTTCACCACTTTCTCCACAAGGGTCAATGGCGACAGACCCGGCTTCTATTCTGCATATACATAGTATGACAAATAAATACAAACATACCATAAACATAGTCGTGCGGTCTTCCCTCTCGGACAAACTGCCGGTTTGGTGGTGTTGTGAAATTCATGATAGGGAATGCTACAACAGGTCAGAAAGTTAACTAATATTACACCTCTTTTCCGGTACTGCCACTTATTTGTGGCGATATTTTTTAATCAATGTAGCGATTTTACTCTGAACGAATGCAGGGCCTGAATGTTTACGAAATATTGACAAGCCAAAATCGAACTAACATCTCCTTGACTCCAACGACGAGTGTACGAAATTATTCTGATGCCAACATAAGTCACTCCATATGTCCAATTTTGATCAAATTCTTTGCATCTTCGAGTTAAAATCTCCATGTACTACATTCAACAGACTTGGATCAATTACACTCAACCTGTAATTAATTACGACTTGCAATTACTTGAAATCTTGTGAATGTAATATTAACAATACAATTGGCTTCAAATCGATGAAATTAATTGCAACTACGTAATTGTAATTAAAATTGTGATTACAATTAGAAATTATTTGCATAATTTTCGGCATAAATAAGTAGAGTTTAGTTCCAAATATAAATTTTATGTGATTGACCCAAGTCTGACATTTAATGGGGCATTTATTTAAATGATCAAAAATTTTTGGTCAAAATCGTCAGGTATTCATGAAGAATTCCTTCAGTTTCATATTCCGATTTTTGTAGTATCCTACAAATCTATCAGAATATAGAAATAGCATAACGAGATGTGCCGGCATCTGCATCAATGCTACAAGTAAAGTATTATCGCTTGTATTTGTGAAATTCGGCAGAATTGGATAGGTAATTCAAGAAACGCAACAGTTTGATACTCCACTGCTCGAAGGCTTAAAAATTCGAGTGGTTTAATTCTCGCAACTATGCTTTGTTGTGCTTCCGTTCCCAGAGCAGCGCTTCTGTTATTATTGATTTCCACGTAAACCCGCTATCAGTGCATGTTAGGAAAGCGAACGACGTGTTTCTTCGTACCAGAATTCCTCGAGTAAAATTTTCAGAAAGGAGTCCCATTCATATTTAGTATTTGCTCACTCATGCACGACGAATCCATCGAAGTTATCGAGGCGGAGAGGAAATCGGAGTCACCGCCAAGATTTTTACCAGCCTTCCGTGGAAATCTGTCCAGAGCACCTTCTGGAATATTTAGTGACTCTGGCTCTCATGAACTGGACATTGGACTTCGAATGAATAATACGGAGGTTCAAGATACCCGTGATGGGTTCCCTAACGAAGTCACTGGTCCAAGACAGCAAACGTCTATTGGAGTAAATCATTTCTGACTAATATTGATTTTCATATTTTGTAAAAATTAGTTTAATTTGAATTTGTATATCCCGACATAAGGAGTTAAAGCGACCGGTCACTGCTGGTCGCCCTGGTACAGCGGGTACTCGGCCAGGAACGGCTGGGACAGGAGCGCGTCCTGTGTCGACCAGACCTCGTCCTCCATCACCTGAGCCATCCGAAGTCGGTGGAGTCTCCGAAGACGATGATGATGAGTATGACGAGAACAATTCGGCACAATTGGAAGGGTACCTGACCTATATTGGCTGAATTTTTATTTATTTTTGTGCCTTTTTATTTTGGCTTATAATTTACATTTGTCTAAACTCCTGTCCTGTCCTATCCTTACAGTCCATTAGCTGGATGTACGCCGTCTGAGTTTGAATTATTTGATACTGACCGTTATAATCATAATGAAAGTGAGACTGAAGATGATTGCTCTGAGTTTGACGAATATTTCCTTGACGCTTCCAATTTGGCTGGAATCTCTCCTAGTGATGATTTAGCTGATTTATTGGAAGCAATCCCTGAAGATCCTGAATTTTTCCTTCCTCCCATGTCTAATTCAAACTATCCTGAAGAAGAGGTTCCTGTTTTTCTTTGAATTGAATAGTAGTCGAGACCAATATGCCGATATATATATATATATATATATATATTTTTATACCAATTTTTTCCTCTTTAACCCATTCCACTTTTAGGATGTTGAGAATGATTTAGCAAAAAAACGTTGGAAGGAAATCATTCTTGAAAAGAAACGAGATTTAGTACGACAAGAAGTCTTGTATTCTTGTAACCCCGGAGTACATCGAGCTGGATATCGGTACAATTCAATCACTACCTGATTTACTCCTAATTTACTCAATTTTATTTCATCCTTCCTTACCGTTGCGTTGCCAGCTTTTTAAATTTTACTCAAATATGTACTACTTGCTTTTCAACTCCAAGTTTAAGTTTACATTTTATTCCATCCGTAGGGTCTACAATCCAGCAGACTACGAAGGTCTCAATACAACAGAAGATATCAAAGAATTGTTTGAATATATTACAAAGTTAGTAATTTTTGTTGAAGTATTCCTGCACAATTTTTACTGTATATAAAATATGAATGATTACATTTCTCAGATATTCGGCCAATGCGACTAATTCACGTGTTGACGTTAAGCTCAGGCCATTCATTCCTGAATATTATCCCAGCGTTGGAGACATTGACGCCTTTATCAAAGTACTGAATCTGAATTTAATTTCAGCAAATTACTAATTACTACATATTCCATTGCAGTTCCATTTTAGTACATTCAAATTATATGATTTGTGATTCAGGTCATTCATGATGATGTGAAGAAAGATGGATTAGGAATCAAAGTTCTTGATGAGCCGTCCGCTTTTCAAAGTGACCCATCAGTTCTAGACTTGCGTCTAAGGGCTTTGGCAAAACAAAAGTAAAAGTGAACAACATTTCAAAAATTGTATGCTCTAATTCTAACTACAATATTTTCTTGGCATAATTTCAGTTCCGCGAAAGCAGTCGTTGTGAAGAAAGTTGAGAATGTGGGCAAGAATGCCAAAATTATAGAGAACTGGATCAAGGACATTAGTGATCTTCACCACTCAAAGCCGAGTCCATCAGTTCACTATTCCAAGTAAGAATTTTTGTATAATTTACATGAAGTACAATAATATTAATTTCATATTGTATGTACTCTGCATAGACCGATGCCTGACATCGATAGCCTATTGCAAGAATGGCCACCAGAATTTGAAGAACTGTTGAAAAATATTACGTTGCCGTCGGCTAATATGGAATGTGACCTCAAAACCTATGTGGATTTGATATGCAGTGAGTTATTTATTTGTACATTCGGTTGTCTGATTTGAGAAACAAATTCAAAATTTTGAAATGTCATTTTTTCAGATCTTCTGGATATCCCTGTCTATAAATCTCGCATACAATCTCTTCATTTATTAGCCACACTTTATTCGACACATAAGAGTTTTCACAGTTTTGGACTTCTTGGAAATGCCGGGAATGATTCTGGGATTCCTCCATCGACAGCATCAAGCCGACGGGTGGATCAAGTCGATCATTTAGTGCTTTAAATCAATTGCAAAATATATTTTGATTACTTACTAGGAAGACGTTACGAGTCATACACAAAGACATATAAGAGAAGTATGGCTAAATTGTATCTCCAGTAACGTATATTTGTGAACATATGGCTGAGAAATTGAGAATAAACAATTTTGCTACACAACGACGAAAGCCACTTACAAATAAAGCTCATTTTAATGATATCGAGTCTGGAATCCAATAACCTTACAATTCCGTCAATGATTTTTGGGTCAAAGTTTGCTTTTCAAGAGGAATGAGGGAATTGTGTGATACCCAGACATGACGCAAAATTATCTATAGTGTCTATAATTGATAATTTTCGACGGTGTAACTTGCTGCAATTTATCGCCATTTAAAAGCAACATCGCATAAAATACCGGCATGAATACGTATGTGTAAACTAGAGTCATGAAGTGGTAAGGTCCTCTGGCTTGGCTTCAAGCATAAGCTGTTAAGCCATGGAAATAGAAATCCCTTTCTCCGTGTGAATGAATGAACGGAATATAAATAGAGTCGGACTTACGCAAGTGAAAGTAGGAACTGCGAAAGCAAAATGTGAGTGAGTCGATCGATTTTTAGATATACCGTCTTACACTACAATACAATTCCTGATTTGTGGATAGACACGCGCATGAATAGGTAGCTCAAAATCTTTTCGCATCTGTTTTCTATTTTACCTGCTACATTTTTACTTCCTAAATTGGTTAAAATAGTTATTAGAGTTAAAAAATTCATCAAAACTATGCAATTTACTATAATATAATAGATTTTCTAAACGTCCTCCTTATTCTAAGCAATTAAGGACCTATTTTGTCCTATTACATATTACGAACATTTCAAATTACAATATTCAGTTCTTATTATAAAATAGTGTTTCTGGCGCTAAGGCATCTGATCTTTACTATTTTGAAGTAACTCCAACTGTTTCATTCTGTCAGAGGTAATTACTATTTTTTTTATACATTATACATGTAAAGCACTTAAGGTTTTCTTAAATTAGGCATGCTCGATTGTAATTTCCTGGAGAAAGTGAACTTTCACTTTTACTTTCACTCGGAGAACCCCATGCACAATTATTATTATTATTATTATTATTATTAATGGTCTCGTATTTTCAAAAAAAATCAAGTAAGTAGAGTGATAGTGCAACCAGATATGATCATTTTACATATATTTTATTATTTGAATTTAGGAAAACTGGAAATGATGCCTACTTGTAAGATGAATGAGACAAAATTAGAAATTAATGAAAACTATGAGGAGACGGAGTTGAGTGATGTGGATGATGATGTATTCGTTCGTAGTAGTGGAAGGAACGGATTCAAGCAAGAATATGACATTGCCAAGAAACCTCTCATGACCCCAAGAAACAAAGTAAGTCTTTATTAAGTCGTGCGACGTAATATACGGAGTAAATGACTTATTGCGATCCCCATGTCTGTCCGTCTATCCGTCCGTCACGCTTTTCACGATTTTTGGCAGCAAAAGAAGATCAGACACCGTGCCTATTGCAGCAACTGCTGCCACTAGCCATCTTGCAGCGTTATAAATCTATTTATTTGACACCCTATGCTCCTTCGTTTCTAAAACAGTGCACCAAATTATATACGATTATAATGTGTACTATGCTGAAGGAAAAATATGCAACTTCGGAACATTGAAGCGCTGAGGAAGCATATCAAATCAAAAGTAATGAAGGCAACTTAAGAGACTCGGAGCATTTTTCAGAAAGAGACAGAGCGATAATTGTTGTAGTAAAATGGGTACATATGTCTAAGGTACAGGTTGGCCTGTTTTACTTTTTCCAAAGTGCTTCTTATAATTTTATAGAAAGCCGAATTTATAGATTTAAAATAAACAAGGTGTTCAATTGTGGTTAAATATTGTAGATATAACAGAAAGAACTACGGTTTCGAATCAAGTATTGTTAAAGCGTTAAGTGATCACGAGGGCAATACAAAGAGATCATGGAAGCAATTAAATCAATTGTATTTCGCGGACAACGTGTAAACAATAAGTAAATGGGAACGGCAGGTATTCAACCAATCTATAAAGAAGCGCTTGAGATTATAAGTATGATCAAAATAAATCTATGGGAGCAAATAATAAATATCACCGAGAATCGGAATTCCATGGCAACAAAATTGTCAATTGACGTTGTCGTAATTATACGTTCCAATTATGTTATGGCTATTGAAAAAGGGTGCGTTCCATGCTTCGAAGTAAAATAGTTTACAGAGACACCATGTCTTGTCCAAACTGAAGCGCTTTCGATTATTGGGTGAAACAAAATAAATATCTGGAAGCAGTTCAGAATAACCTGTTTTTCATAATTATAATTATAATTTGCGCGACTTCCTTTTAGTTTTCAACTATTTTATTTTTATACTCAACTGATGATATACATGTATAAATTATACAGGAAAGTGTTGGTCAATACTTTCATCACATACGATTGTATATTGTACAGTAATTGCACCGATTGTACAGTAATATCCTGTTCTATCTAGAAACACGATTTTGACAACTTTAAAAATGGGGGATTACACACAGAAGTACGTTCAGCTCCGGTATCATTTCGCATTCTATGTATGCCAATCTGTTACATCCTTGTCGCGACGTTTTCCCTATTAGGTAACACATTAGAATATCTCAAAATAGCATATTTGTTTTGACTTTTATAGTACGACATCAAAATTATGTACATTCTGTAATTCTGAAGATTTGTATCTCATCTATGGATTTTACTAATTGTTCTGATAAAATTGTACAGGTTTAATAGCAGTCATTGCATTCCTATCACACTATATTTCAATCCCTTTGAGTGCGTTGAAGTTCTGGAGAAATTCTGGTCAAAGTTCGAGTGTTACCAGCAGTATACTCCCTTGTGATAAAATTCAAGTAGACGACGTATGGGTCGCACAGTTTCCCAAAATGATCACTGAGTCAGCCATTCGAACGCTGGACACAAATCACGATGGAGTCGACGATATAATCTTAGGTTTCGGAACAGGTATTAATTGTTCTAAATAAAAAAATTAGGCTGCAGGATAGTCTCTTTCTTTATTAAGTTTGACCTGATTGTAAAGCTTAACCGATTTTTAAACTAATAGGGGCCGACGGGTACGGAGTCCCTGAGTTTGTCTGTGATATATATTTTGGTGGCCAAAAACCCTGTTTCGGTGGGGTTCTTGCACTAAATGGGCGAAATGGGTCTGAATTGTGGAGACATTGGACACAGCATGAAGTTTTTGCTCTGAATTGCAATGAAGATCTCAACAAAGATGGTGTCTATGATTGTCTCATCGCCGGAAGAGCTGGGGTAAATAAAATTCTATCAAAACTTTCTTTATTGATTAGTTTGGATTATGTACAGGGTGGTCCATGCATTTTAATCTTCCCTTGAAAATCAAATAAGTTGAATTCAGCAGAATTCATTTAGCTGCCGCACGTTTTCGCCGATTTGAACGGTGGCGACTAGCTGCGAACATCTAATCTGAAGTCGAATTCTAAGAACGAGGGTAGCACATTTACTTGAGAGGAGGCTTGCTTGTACAGAAAATACTAGAGCTCGAGTATGTAAAACGTGATTTCCTGAGAAAGTTTGATAAAGTTAGCCCATAGGGTTTTTCTTAGTCCAAGTAGAATAAAAAAATTAGAAGACAGCAAAGTTAGGCCAAACTTTTATCGTCAGTGGATGTGTTCTAACAAATTAAATCGTAACTGTGAGCGTGCCTCCTTCACTTTTTAATGGTCCGCTCTGATTTTTATGCTGTTTTTAAAACAAACTGTTATTGTTAATGCTAAAACGCATTATACTCCAAACACTCACACTACGCGCTTACGACTTTCTGTCTAATTAAATTAACATACAGATCTCGTTCCAGTTCTTCTGAGATGTGAGGAATAAGAGGCTCAGTTATTAACTTTAATGACCTATGGGTCATCGTAGGTAACAGAAACCATGGTTCGATGAATAATGAAATTGTTTGTCTTCATATGACTTTGTCCAGATAATTTTGAAAATTGAATGCATGTATAGAAAATTTCAATGAGGACTAAAATTGCATGGTTTTAATAATATCAGCTCATAAGAGCACGACTCAGAATAATGTTCAAAATTTGTACGTTTTGCAATTTCCAATAAAACCTAAGCTTCATATTTGATTAAATTATATTTATTTTCGTATTCCTCTCTGAACTGATGATAAATTTGATAGGTGACGAGAATGAAAAATAGTTTAGGAAGTCCTGTCATGAAACGAGAGCGAACGACATGAACTTACGTAATGTCACCGTCACCGTGATGTGATGGGGTGTCTATAGCCGCCCATCTAATGTAATGTGAATCAAATTCTTGACAGGTCTTTTGTGCTATCAGCGGAAGTGACGGTTCGTTGTTATGGTCCTTTGAGTCGGGTCCAGCCAAGAATCCGATAATGAATATCTACACACCGCAGTTCATTCGTGACTTAAATGGGGACGGCATAGTTGACATTCTCGCCATTCATGGTGGTGACCCACTCGCTGAACCAGGTTTGACCATTCCATATATACTCATGCATAGTAAAAGTCACTTTCATCCCACAGACACGCCATCCTGTCCGGAAATATCTCCTAGCTCTCTTTATTGTTTTCCAGACCAAATGTAATCTGTGTAATGGAATTTTGGTTGGACTTTATTCCATGTACGGAACGGACAGAACAGAATGGTGTGCGAGTGGTTGCCGTTGAAAATGCATTTTATATTCTAGTATGCACTAGATTTTGTAATACTGAGATGCCTTAATGTTCATGGTTCATGTCATTGTCATTAGGGAGCATTTCGCGACTGTCCGGTAAAATTATTCTGATGAGTGGAAAGGATGGGAAAATTTTGCAATTTGTTGAAACACCCGACAAACGTGAGAGTTACTATTCTCCACAAGTCTTAACCCAAACAGATGGGACTGATTTTGTCTTATTTGGAACTGGTGGTGAAACTCACTCTGGTGGCCTTTATGTCATCTCTATGCAAGATTTACACAAAGGACTTATTGCAAATGTACGTTCCACCACACTCGTATGGTTTTCCAAAAAGTTCTCTGTATGTATGCTTTCATTTCATGACTTTCCACGTACTTCCTACGTGGGAATCCCAATCAATTTAATCTAGTACGTGTGAGAGAATTTCCAGGTTGATTTCCCTCTGTTTTGCATGACAAAGGTTGTTGCTGACTTTAATTGCTTGCATTATTCTCAGTGAGTGCCCACACATCTCTTTCCCTTTGTTCATTTTGAGTAATGTCAAATACAAAATGAAACCTAATTACAAATTGTATTCTATTTTACACTATTTTCACCGCTACCTACCGCTGCTGTCAATGCTTACTTTCAAAGCATACGTACAAGTGTACCATTATTTTCCACTCGCTATTTGTTTTACCAGGTATAAAAGGTTAATGTCAACTTCGAGTATTATTTTAAGGAAGAAATTGGTCCTGGGATATTTATTTTAATAAATTCTAGGCCAGAGAGCTCCGAATGGAGTGATTAGGTTTGAGTACAAGAAATTTAAAGAGCAAAATCCTCTTCTTCTTCCTTTGACGAAAGTAAATTTATTCGTAATCATAAATTAGTCGTTCCAATAAACTCACCGTGCAGCATGCATGACTTCCCTAAAGCCTAAGGAAAGGCTAAGGTGCATAAAACCAATTTTATTTTAAAGCTAAAGCTTCAAAGATTGGATGAAGAAGAGTGAGTAGTTCGTGCATTAGTATTAGCGTCTCTGTCGAGACTACTTACTTAGACCTCCATCAATAAAAGTAGCTGCTCAGGCTGCGCAAACACCCAACAATATTTTAAGAAACATCAAAAGTAACGTTACTAGGAAGTCAAGGAAGTCTTAAGGAGTCGATAATGAAATTTGCTCACTGACTGAGAGAAACTTCATTCCCTCTCCAAAAATTACCTACTTATTATCTCCAGTCAACTTCCTACTTAATAAAGTTAATCTTATGAATCTTTCGACATATTAGACTTGGATTGAATTAATGCTTTCACTACTTGCCCTACTACTCCATGCAAACTTTTCAAAAAGTGTATATTCTGTTGCTCCAATTTCGTGGAGAAAGTAAACTTTCACCAGGCGAATCCGCTTTCTCAGTTTTGAGCTCGTCTGCACGGACTTGCGTCTCACATTTTCAAATCATGTGTTTTTGTCCGCTATGCCGTTACATGTAGAATTGTGGTGAATCTTCCTTGCTCTCATTATTTTTTTACAACTTTGTGCTAGTTGTAAATTTTGGAATGAATGAATGAATGCAAAAATACCAGCTTTCTCCAGATATAAATTATGTAATAATTTCTTGATTAACTCCCACTCTATGAATGCAAGCAATAATTACATCCTTAAGAATGTCTAATTATAACTACTAACCATAATTAGTAATGAAGCTGACTGGATCTATTTTAATTAAATAATCAAGGCAAAAGCAATCTACAAGGACGACCAGAAAGGGATTATGGTCCCACCAGTAATCACAGATATCAATGGGGATGGGACAGATGACATAGTTATGGCAATGTTTAACTCCACAGTCATCGCCTTTGATGGCAATTCCTTTCATCAAATTTGGAATCATTCATTTCCTTCGTCAGAAACTTACACGTAAGTCGGCATTTTCATTAGCCCAGCCTTTCCTTATTTACTGTATGGAATTCAGTGTATGGTCATTTCTACTTACATTGCATCATCCCATACTCGTGTAGGACGCCCAAATGTTAACGAAATGCATGTACTCCTATGATCAGTTGGGCTCAAAATTAACTTTACAAAATTAAGTTGTCAAGTTGGTAGCCGTATCACCCGGTGTAATTTCTGTTAAGTTAAGAAACATTTTTTGTCAGCCTATGTGTATAGTGTGGTAAAATTCAACATAGTAAATAGGTATAAAGTGAGCGAAGTCGGTGAAAACTGTAGTTTCTATTGCCTATTGCGTACTGTGCATATTTATTTACAGTGAAGGAAACTTTTCACTATGTACGTAATGCGGTTTCTGGGCATGAAGTTTCACAGTTTAGTTTGCGGTTGGGACTGTCCACTGGAATTTTGGCCCGTCCACAACTCTGTAAACTTTGCCCTTAACCTGTAGTCATATGTACAGTTCCTGCAAAAAAAATCTTCTAATTTTATCACAAATTCAACCTTTTCCATTCTATCCCATTTCACAAATTCCTAATTTTCCCTTTTTCTTCAGAATTCTTTTCAAACCGACTGATGAATCCAAGGAGGTTGAAAAGGTTATACAAAACAGCTAGATCGTTAAACCTCCTTGGATAAATCAATGCGTGGTTTTCATCATGTATTGTGTCGCGAGATTAGGGGGATAACGCGATAAGGCAAACAAAACAAACAAACAATCCTATCGTTTTTACTGTGAAAGGACCAGATGTCCCGAAATTCAATTTTATCTCCAATTTTGGACACTTTAGTCGTATGGTTCTCTTCTCACCCCCCTCCACCACATGTGTTCCCAAAACCAATTTTTTTTCACTCGTCAAAGTCCAAAATTACTTGGAATGAATTGAACCATAGTACAGGTAATTTTCGTCAAATTGATTCACGATTTATTAAGAAGAATTTGATAACCCGCCAGGTTGGTTCGATCCGGCTCTCACGTCACACACAGCATGAGTCACTAATCCGAACACAATAAATTTCCTACCTTGTTATGAAAATTCACAGTGTCAAATTTGATACACCAACCAGACGAAGGAATTTATGATTTATAGTGTATAAGAATGTGATACTCCATTCAAAACAAGGGTACATCTATCCATTACTACAATTTATCCGACATATTTCACTTCACGTAAACCAAATTGAGAGACTCCCTGCCTTGCCTGCATGTGAGATTATAATCAAAATCGATGGATTAATTTAGTTAGGAAGAAGGGATATGATGAGACTGACGCTGAGTGTTATGATGCATGAAATGAAAGTATTTCACATCAACTTCCAGCACAATAGTTTTCCCCTCAAGCAAAATTCCAACACTTCCATTCCATTCCATACATCTTTCTTATAAACTCTAACTCTGTATGTATGTGTATGTTCTTTATGTGGTTTATTTTACGACAGGACTCCTACGCCAGGGTATTTTAATGAAGATCCAGTTCCTGACTTCCTTGTCAAGTACCAAACTGGGCCTGGGTTTCCAATTTATTATCATGCACAGGTTTGTTACTAAAATTCACTCTTCCGTACACTACTTTAATTAGTCTGGTAAGGCAGAGCAGTCTGGTCTGGTTTGGTTAGAATTTACCTAACCAGAGAGAATGTGGAAGTGCATTCACAAGTGTCTTCACACAGCATCACTGAATGTGTCTCAAACAGTTTTCTTAAGTCTAAAAATATGTAAAAGAGGGAAACTTTGAGTGACGTCATTTTAGAATGCTCACAATTTATTAATAATTTCAGAAATAGCATTTTGAATTACTTAAAGTAATCACTTTCACAAATTAATTGTTCAATTTAACAAAACAACTCACACCAGTTTGGCAGAATTATGGTGCAATTAGTAGATGTAGTGAGGTTGGACTATGCGAAGAATGGTTAAGACCACACCTGTGGCCTGTACACTTTCACTCAATATTGCTTGCGCTTTTGTTCGCTAATCGGATCAAAATTGTGTATTTCATATGAATAATTTTTGATTGATAGAAACCGCACTATAATTGAGGAGATACTTTTGAAAAGTGCACTGAAATTATGATTCGTGTTCAATAAGGTATTTTAGCAAATGTTCAACTTCACTTTCAAAGTGCTTCAGCAATTATAACAAGGGTTTATGACGACAGCAGAGTGAGCTCTTCAAATAAAATTGGCTTAATCCGCTTTACCAAAAAACATTACCAAAGCACGTGTAGTCATTGCAGCACAGCAATAATAAGAATATTTTTCATATGAAAGCAATATCGACTCAAAAGCAAACCTAAGTTAAGTGGTTATTTCAAGGTTCTAGCGTAGAGCACAACAAAAACGGCAATTTTCACTAAAAGTGAATGCTTCACAAGCCCGAAAATATAATATTTAGTATTAAGGAGTCAGAAATTAAATTAATTATTTCACAATCATGGCTAGTAGGACACACATGATATTTTTTTTATAGGATAGGATCATAGTTTCAAGTACACGAGCAGAAATAAATTGTAAAATAATAATAAATTGTATTGTAATAATAAATTGTATAATAAATTGTAAATTGTACTTCCTTGATAAATTTTAGACGACAGTTTTGGATGGAAAAACGGGTAAACCTTTACTAGACACTCCAATGGTCGACAGTATCGGATCACAAGCCTCAACACCCCTGATTCGTGTGCAAGGGTACGGAAATGATATTTTTCTCTACTGGAGTTCAAATTGTAAAGGATATGAAGGCAACTCAACTGAATTCACATTTGCTAAAGGTAAAGTAAATATTGAATTCTCTCACTACTACTAGTGTTCATAGTGTGTATTGTGTATTTGTTCAACAATTTTAGACAATTCGTGGAATTCTACGAGTCGTTCCAAATAGAAATGTTTAATTAGTAGTGTCCTTCACACGAATAAGTAAACGAAAACGATACGGGTACATTGCGATAGAGGTTTGACTCGGGTAAACAAGAATAGAGACGGTGAAAACCACGATATCGTAGTTTTAGTCTCTGTGCTATAGTGAAATCCACAAAGTATATATTTTAACACTATTTTCACAAACAAGACTACTATATGAACCAAAATCATCTACTCCTTTCTAGTAATCAGCAGATTTGGTTAAAAAGGCTTTGTAACATGTGTTACACAAATTAGGCTGCTTTCTCCATATGCTTTCTCTACTTCGATTATAAGCAGTACACCAGGTTTCACCTTCCCGAAACGTGAGAATACCGATACAAAATATTTTTAAGTAAGAAATATAGTTTTGCTACAGATTCTCGCCTGTGATTAGTTATTACTCTGTACTAATTATTCATTATAAAGACAATATACTGTACAATCTAATTTACGCCAGATATATGATCAACCTAGTTCTGTGATGGAATTTCTATGAATGCTTGGTATTTCGAAGCTCAAATTTCAATGTGTTGATAGCAATATAACGGCAAAACACATTCCGAACTCATGGCGTCTAAATAAATGTACAAGAATTTTAAACAACTCTCAGGTTTCTTGTTAACTTTTCCTATCAGAATAATTCCTAATTACTTTTTTGCTAATGTTCACGAACAGCCACGGTTTGCTTTACCGATTACATTGTCAATAAATTTTGTTGTACATAACCGATGGTAGCAAGCCGTTTGTGCCACTAAATTGATAAATATTGTTCTTTGTATTTGTTGCTTTCTCCAGTGTTAGTGACTAATTAGCTATAAGACTGGGATGGAGCCCAGGTTTTCTTGGTTTTATAAATTATCTTCCAACCTGGTAAAAACTTTCTATGCACCACCAAAATAAATCCAGATGTTACATTTGATTCTGGACCTGGTTGCGGCCGGACTACAAATTAATAATAACATAAGAGAGAAAGTTTTCTTGAAAAGAACGCTGCATTCATTTTGTATCTCTCGATCTCATCTTACCAAATATTACACATCTGGACATGTTTTGAGTTTCATTGCTCTGAGTGAGTCGAATAATAATTTCTTGACATATTTTCTCTCTCTATTACTTCCAGGTACAAATATTCACGAGCAGAGTCGTTCTGATTTTTGTAAACTTCGCTTTGACTCCAAGTTAATTAATCAACTACATGGATTCAGTCGAGGGACTGGGATGCCTGGAGACCTCATCTACGACTCAGGTTCGTTCATTTTCTTTCTTCCTTCTATACACTTGTAATGTATTCATCCTTCAGTGACTGTAATGAGCGAGAGGAGAATATTAAAGATGACAGGCCATTCTGTCCTCTAGCACAGCACACACCATCTCATACTCATACTCTCATACCTTCCTATTCGTATGCGTTGACAACTTGGCAACGAAATCTTTGAAGACTTTTCTCAGGCATGGCAAGGCAGTATTCATTCATACACCCCCATAAGGACTTTTCATACTCTTTGTCCATTGTCAATCTCAGGATAACATCTGGGAACAAATTAAGGACTTACTTTTCTTCATTAAAAGTTTTTTTGAGCAATGACTTTTTTAAATTAAACTTTTCTCTTTTTTTTTCTCCTTATGAAACTTTTACTGATTGTATGTATTTAGTTGTTTGTGCATTTGAGCTTTGCATTCGTGTGTAAACATTACTTTCCCTTTCAACGTACATATTTCAGCGCCTTTCAATTACAGGATTCCCTTGAAATCCATCCATTACTTCCAATTTAGTCGCAATTTGCAAAATCTCAAAGCCATTGCTCTGCATGCGTATGCGAACATCCCAAATGCATTCGTGATGGTTTTTTTTGCACGGATTTCAATTATCACTCTACCTTGAATGAACGATTTCGTGCGTGGGAATGGAATAAATTCCTTCCTATTACTTCAAATCAGGGGTTTCTATTCTACCTCTATATTACGAAATGATCAGCTGAAAAGTGCTTTTGAAATATGTGAATCCGATCTTCATAGAACTGATGGTTGTCCCTGTATTATGTGCTTATAAAGTCAAAAGTGTACTTCTTTAAACTCTGTTTCTTTAAATTAATCTTATTTACATGACATATATTATTATCTTAATATTGCTAATTTTTTCATTACTAAGCAGTAGACTAAGAGCCCACGTATGTGGGATTCTACTGTGTCCATTTCCGCATGCTATTTAAGTTGATTTTTGTTTATTGAACGTAATGTGGAATAAAGGAAATGTTTAATAATAATAATAATACCAATGGGGAAACAAAAGTGGAAGGCATCAGATGGACGAATTTGAATCTCCTTTTGTACATAATCAGAGTTGTTGTGTGAAGGCGGAAGGATTTCTACATAGTAAGCGTTTCACTGAAATGATGACGATGAAATGCCAAATGCTAAATTCCCGGCTTAACTTTACTCACTTCTCTTCTCTCCTGATAGTCATGACGATACGGTACGAACGACTACAACACGTCATTGTACTGTACCGTAGCTGTAACTTGTAGCAAAGGGCGACAGGCTCCATGTCAATCCCAACTTGGGCTAAATAGCCCTAAAACAAATCTTTTGAAGTCATTTGTCAGGCTTGATCTGACTTTGACTCGACTTGACTTCTCCCACCCAGGCATAGCGCCCGGGTCGTCCTTCCTCCAACTTCAAATGTTTGAAATTAAATGAAATTAGGCTAGATTTAAGTGTGACCTGGAGAGATACTGTACTTCAGTTCCATCTAACACCCTCATCTGTACAGAATCTAGAGAGGCGAGAAGTAAAGTTGAAGGAATTAAATTCTATATACCCCATTGTAAGCATTGAACTTTGCTGAGTAAGTGACTTCCTATAATGTATCCCATAAATATCCCTGTCATCTTCATTTTCCTAAAGTGGCTTGAGTTGATTTTTTTTCCTTTCCTGTCCTCATTTTGACGAGCTACCTTGGATTCTATTCTGAATGTAATGTAAATGTAACACAGTGGAAAGGAAGAATGAAATTTTAATGTAAGCTGAGTGCCTTCGCCTACCTTGCTCGGAGCGAGGGTTAGCGTATTCTTGATTCAGAAATATTCTTCATTCGAATATGCAACCTTTCAGGAAATCTTCAGTGACGCCTAGGCCACAACTACGAATACGATTGTGTGATTCCCACTTATGTCCTAGTTTGTCGATCTATTGATTAATAAATTCATAGAATTGGCCTTTCTTTTCGTTAGCACGCTTTCATTGAATACAACGAAATTGTGGAATCCAATGAAATTCTTTCTTGTATTGAAATTTTGGATGCCAATAAGTTGAAGTTATTCTTGAAGTTGGATAGTTCAGAAAAATAGTTATATTTTCATATTTCCCATATAGATTTTCAGACGCCTGAAGTGGAAAAACATGTTTTGACTTTGTCTGTCTCCTCCTCAGAGAGTAAAAAGTGTAAAAAAGCAAGAGAAAACTTTTAGTCAGCAGGTGCATGAATATGTATTCTTCAATTTTTTTTCTCTTGAACAATTTTGTATTGAAATGGAATAGTTTTGAGAGTTAAGGAGACTTTTTAACTTCAAATCGGTGGTGGTCCAGGAGGATCGGTTCGATCTTTTCGAAGGTTGCCTGTTGTTCAGGTCGGTTACCTTGGATTTCGACAAGTACTGAGGATGGATGGTGGATGGACAATGCTGAATTTGTACATGGCAGATTCAAATGTACGTAATGTAACACGCAAAAAGAAAGAAACCTTAGGAAGTCTCTCTCCAACCCACACTTCACTTTAGTCCTCACCTTTTTCCTAGAAAAATACATAGAAGAAAATTGGTCTCTACTGAGTCGATAGTTTTGTAATTAAACTTCAATCTCTCTTGGAAATTTGAGACGTTACGTTGTGTATAAACGACTTTTTACAATCTTCGTCATTTCAGAAGATGTTATATAGACTGTGGAGTGGGGATACGGGATCTTACGTTCATTCCCGTGTTCCCTTGAGTCACTCATCGCACGCAAGGAGGAGAGAACTAATTAAAATTGGTTTGGAATGAAAAGATAACTTGTTTGTGTGTGAAGCCTTCAAGTTCCAAACATTCTCTCGTCTCCTTTTTTTGTTTCATAAAAATAAAAGGAAACGTGTGTACGAGTCATAAATGTGTGTAACATACTCAGAACTCAACTAATCAACTTTACTTTTCCAATCATAAAAAACCAAAAATGTATACGTGTGTGCAAAATATGAAGGGTTTCATCAACCAAATTTGACCATTTCATGGAATTAAATTAAATTGTTTTCCAAATTGTTTGCGGTTTTATTGTGTCAAGGTCAGCATGCGACGTACGTCAAAATCAGTCTTTGTCGTGGTCATAACCCCACAGAATCCTGCTGAGCCAAAGTTTTCAAGACTGTTGCTAGTACACAGTGTGGTTCATAAACATTTTGCATCATTCTAGGGCCTGTCAGATGGATAGCTGACAATGACCAAATTTCGAACCACTCAGTATATTGCAAATATACAAACGTACGGCATTGTTGCGACTTACCTTGACCTTTCTATCTGACTTACTCGTGGAAGCAGCAATGTGGTAGTAATACGTAGGTGGAGGTTTTTGTAAAGGAATTGAATTCACGATCTGAATGTATGATAAATCTTAAACCCAGGAAATAATACAAAGAGAAAATAGAATAGAATCCGTA
This sequence comes from Protaphorura tricampata, assembly GCA_034698835.1. Lineage (NCBI taxonomy): Eukaryota > Metazoa > Arthropoda > Collembola > Poduromorpha > Onychiuridae > Protaphorura > Protaphorura tricampata. Next base: position 19,186 of record JAQGCB010000381.1, read on the forward strand.
CTCATATAAATCCGACTTCTTGAGTTGTCCCAGAATGCATGTTTTAATAACCCTCAAGAGAAAGCACATGTTCACGTGGTTGGACAATGCTATTTCCTACAAGTTTTGCTTTCAGACATCTGAACCGTACCGTACGTAAATTATGAGATAAAGGAAACTGAACTGACGTTTGAGAAAGGTAGTCCGATGTACGGTGCGATGACAGAAAACAATACCTACCTTGAAAACGTGGGTATTTGTAGTAGGATAACTGAAGTACTCTTGAGCTGGTTTTCTCCACTTTCTCCTCCTCTGAATCCTTGCAAGAATAATGTGACACTGCAATCATATTTTCATACGGTGAAGTGAGTCTCTAAATCTCAATACTAACGTACAGTGTGTTCTAAAGATCGATAGTACGTGAAATTGCCATCGATTTGAATTTGAAACGTCCCGACGAGACGTCGTTCGTTTGTAAAAAAGGGAAGGATAAAAATATAATATAATAAACTCCACACATCATGCACATCTATACCCAGTCTGGCATACACATGCAGTATTATCTCCCATGCTATTACGAAACAAGGCATACGGAGAACGAATTTTTTTTCACAACCAGTTCAGTTTCAAGCTTCTTTTACATATCACAATAGAGTGAGACGTTTTAAATTGAATTGACGCTCAACGTCCGTACGACATGACATTTTCATTCTTTTTTTCTACATGACAGCCTCACAATCGTGTAATTCCCTGGTAAACTTTTTTTATATCCCGAATTCAAAGTACAGGTTAGTATTTTTTTTCCCTGACGACGTGACACTAACGTTTCCCTATGTCCTTAGCAGTATTTTGTTGGAATTGCGTCTAAAAAGGTTTGACAATGAAAGTATTCTATTCACCTTTAGTAATGTCCATTGTTGCTGGTTCCTTTCACGACGCAATTTCACCGAACTTTAGGTATAGAATTTAGGTACGGGGTGGTTCATAATATTGCAACGTAACGTATTTAAGTGGCTTTTCGTGACAACGTCCAACTCCGATTTTATTCAGAACATGCTATGAACCGCTCTGTAATTGACGCACTTTGTAGGAAGTCAAATTGAAAAAAAAAATTGAGCTATTTGTGAAAACAAAGAACCCATACATATTCCAGGAAAGAAAAATGTTAAAAGTAACACCCCTGACAAACATATTTTACACCAAAATTCTCTAGAAAAAATATTTTGACTCGAGGAATACTGCGTATGTCTCCACAAATAATAGAACTTCTTTTTTCATAGAAAAGTAACTTTCTCGACTTTCACCAAAAGTATTTCACGAAAAAAAGGAGTAAATGATAGTAATCGTTGAGTTTCATCCTCAATTGATGGGTGGACAGTGGACATTCGATTTTTGTGACTTAGGAGTTGTCCGTCAAATACTTTAACTGGGTGGATGGTCTCATTGTCCAGCGGTGTGGGAAAAACTCCTCTTCTCAACTTTTCCTGTCATTTCTTCTTAGAGTTTGCACACATTGTGAACACATGTTACTTTGGTTATTGTCATCTTGTTGAGGTGCCCAGTCGACCATCAAAACTCATTGTGAATCGTAAAATATTACGCCTACCAGCCGAACGTCCAGTCTTCCATTTTTTTTTCAATAAAGATTGATGATTTCTTACCTTCAGGTACCTGAAGTGAATTATGGTTTAAATTCTGATCTTTCAGTTGAGTACATTGGATCGCATCAAGTTGTTGAAAACTTTTGTCGGCTATGACTTCCAATAATACGAATACGATATCAGACGTCACATTGAAATATTTCAGAGAAGTACAAATGCACAACATTAAAAGTAAAATATTCTCGAGACGCTAATACGTTCTGATACGTACCACCCGGGCCCAATTGGACTTACTCCAGAAATTCTTCTTGTGCTATGGGTTTTTATTTAGTAGGTTTTGACACCTTCCTACCGTTTCTGATTGCACAAAAATTTGCATTCAAATTAAAATTTCATGGGGGATTTTTTGATAGACCCCCCACTAGGGGTCCTTACCGCACAGGTGCCGCTTGCATTTCTGTAACAAAAGAAGGGTAACACCCGAACAAAGGTTTATTAAATAAAATAAATAATCGCAACACGTAAAATATGTCTAAAACTGTCAGAACGGCTAGTATTTCTCCACACATACTAAAGCAAAAAGCCAAAGGCAGTATTGTCAGGATTTCGAGTTATTTTCTCCATATAGAACCGCAAGTCATCCGTAAGGGAATGGTGAAAAGGGATACATACATTGGCCGACCCACCAACTTCACCGTTCATTCACGTGAAGAGTAGCAAGAGTAAGAGCTTTTCCTGACTGGAATTCTTTTGCACTTCTTTTCTCCTTCAAAATGTTTTTTTTTTTCGATGAAGTGGAAATTTTTTACCCTGGTAGAATCTCCTCGTTTTCACCGTGGTGCTTTCTCTTCCATTTTCTACAGGCTAAAGTAAAAATCGCATTTAGGCACTCAAAACTTTCACTCCTGCTTGATATGTTAGACATACTGTTCTGTTCTATTCGCTTCACCCCTTATAACGTTCTACTACTATGTACTTTCTGTACACACACATACTTTCATGTGTACTAAAACCCTTAGTCCTTAGTGCTACTCCTAGTATGTTTTCGTAGTCTGTCTAAAACCAACATTCGAGCCGTCGCTTTCATTTTTGTAGCCTCGTTCTTTTTTTTCTGTATCACCTTGCATTGGTCAAATGATCACTTACACTTACTGTCCTATAAATTTTATATGTGACATTCACCATTAAATGTATGATTCCCTCACTCCTTCTATCCCCTAGTCTTAAATGTACACAATTTTGGCTTCGGTACACGGAAGTTTGGAAACTGCCGTGTACGTAATATGTATTCATATTGTCTACTCGACGCCAATGTCCACATATCTTCTCGTTATGCGGTAGAGGATTTATGTTAATGAAAAGTGACATTTTAATATACTATTCAGGCTAAACTAATCGGGCGGATCTAGTCGTTTGCTATCTCGTCTAGAATTTTAGAGTGCCAGGAAAATATCCAAACAGAAATTAGACATGATGTGATTCTGATATAGTTGGCTTCACCCAAGCAATCACTCTGGATTATCTTACGTTTCTTGTATTTTCTCATCACAAAATAACTCACAATAGACCAATTTTCACGAAAAGATAATACCATAAGTCCAGAAAATTGAAAATTGAAAAAAATTTGTAAATATCCCTGGATTATATTTATGAAATTTCAAAGTTTCTTGGAAGATGAGACTTTATATGAACCCTCAGAGGTATTTCGTTAGTATTTCGGCATAAAGATTTATGTGCTTTCAGACATCCCAATACGTGTGCGTATTTTTGGCACTCCACTGCGTACACATTTACATGTAATCGTAGTCATTCGATTTTGAAGTTTCCATTCAACGAAAAAGGAAACCGTCAGTAGTAGTTGTACTGTAGTTGTAGTAGTTTGTCAATGCAAATTTTGAAACTGACAGCCTTTCAACATGAAATAGCAAATGTAATCAACTCTACCAGCCAACCCACAATTTCGTGGGGGAAAATCTAAGGCAGCAGTGTTTTACATAGTACAAGTACAACCAGAACCAAGCTATGCCGTGTCGGAGAAAGGAAACTGGAGAAAGTCGCATCGCAGGAGACGATGTGATGGTTTTTGAGTTTAGAGCTCTGATTCCATTCCAACGCTTTAGACTAGACTTGGAACATAACATGGTAGGACTCTGTGATGTTGTAGGTGTGAAGGAGAGTAGAGAATGAGTAATGACACTGGGTATTGATAAATCACTTGTTTTTATTCCCCTGCTCAGAAATTTCATGTTAGAAAATAGTGAGGAAGGGTTCAAGAATAAAATTGAGGACAGGAGAGTCTAACAATGTGAAAATAATTTGGTTAAATGCAGAGACACGGACGGAGGTGGAGTACAATGCGACCGTCAATACTTCACAAGAAGGAAAAAATTACCTTGAAGCCCACTCAGAAATGTGGCAGTACTATGGGCAGCAGCAGCAAGGGTCTGGTGTGTCAGGCGGGTTGGATGAAAACCGCCCTGCCGTCGTCGTCCCAGGTGTTGGTGGAATTCCAAGGTTTATGGGTGAAC
>JAQGCB010000382.1:0-23278 GCA_034698835.1 Protaphorura tricampata
TTACATTTTTTCCGTCGTCAGACTCATGGGTTGCAGAGTTTGGAAGAGATTTTTTATTCAGAAAACGAATGTAGATGTATTTTAAGAGTGCAATCGAACAAAAGAAGAAAATGATCCATCCAGTCAACAGCATGGAAATTGTGTCCATCTCGCTCTCAGGACCTTCAAATATGCAACAAAACAAATTCAATGATTGTGAATGTGATTGTGACTAGATTACGTCTAGCCCCGAGCAATGCAACTTTAAATGAATCTGACGACGAGGATGAATTCGAGTTGGAGTACAACGCAAACACTAGTGAGGAGAACGTGTAAATATAATACAAAGAACACTACAACCAGTTAAGTGGTGATCGTACCGTTCCGTTTCGTTCAGTTACTACAGTAAATAATTTGTCCTTAAATACAAGTCTAAATTAAATTATTACATAATATACTATTAATAAATTATAATATTATTAATATATACATATATAATTTACCTTCAAATATGCATATCAAGTCATCCACACGATCAGCAAGATCAAACTCAAACATTGACATTGTTCAACTGTTTCCGAATCTAAATAGTACTTTACGAAAAACTTTCACCAATACATTCAGGATATTCCTTTCAATTTTTGAGACTTTCGCAGGAACAATATTTCTGTGTAATTTCAACTTTCTATGGATTCGGGTATTTTTATTTTTAATCGGTAAGTCCTTCCTGGTATTGTTCTTGTTGTGTAGTAAACATATCATAATTTTAATAATAGCTTAATAAACCTTATTATGTCATTCTTCGCTCGCAGTCGCAATTCTGTCGATAATCTTAGGATTTAGGATGCAATGCAATGCAGTAATAGGGATTAGGGACTAACCAGAATTTTTATAAAATACGAATGGTATAGGTCTATTGGTCTATGTGTCTGTTGTCTTGAGTGAATTAATCTGTTTTTCCTATTTCTGTAATATTCCAACGTCCACATTCCAGTTAAAAGCACTGTTTATTTACAGTTGAGATTCAGGTCAGGGGCAAGGTGCTACTGGCATCTGGCATTAGGAATTAGGATTAACACAATATCCCGTGCTTAAAATTCATGAAAACTTCTTTACTATTACTTTTACTAGATTTCTTGAAAAGAATTAGAATTGCATTTCATATTAGGAATTGATGGTTTCAGTGCTTCAAAACCCGAATCAATGCAAAGTTTACTTGGAAGAAATAAAATTATTCTGCACGCACGTGCTAAATTATTATTCACGTATTGCGATTGCGATAATTCGAGATTTGTCAGGTTTACTTATCAGCTGTAACTTTTACGTTGAGGTTTCACCCCACACGACAATTTATCATGTTATGTGTTGTGTTTGTGTTAAACAAACCCGGAACGAACGCTTATCAGAGTTATCACAAATTAATACGAAATATCAAGGGCAATAATAAATAATAACAAAACAACTTTGCTCTTGAAAGAATTAACGTTAACAAATACAAAATATTGAAATTGAAAGTGCAATTAATATCCAGTGTCCAATAACACAACACGGTACCACACCGCCGGTTTCGACCGAATACAATTGAACTACTGAAAAGTTTTCCATATCCATTCCATACATACTATTTTGCTAGAAGATCTTAACATTCACATATTTGTTTATAGGAGTTGGTAAGCAGTATATGCATAGGACTAGCACAGGGTGACGGAAATGAAATGCGAAATGCCTATTAATATGTACAGTAACATAACAGTACAAGACAAGTAAAAGTGTAAAAAGTTTTGTTACCGACTAGACCCGCGTTCCTTGCCAATTTTCCGTTCGCCGTTCCCGTGCCGTGCTTCTGCCTGCCGAATCGGTTAAGATTCAGGATTCAAAGTTAGTGTTAGTTTACAATTCACATGCCGAGCCGAGCAGTATTTGCACAGTTACATTACACTATTACAGTAGTCCCCATGATGTCACTCTCTCACCAACTAAATTTAGACAACCATATCCTCAATCCAATTCTCTCCCTCTGCTTCTCCTACTGCCTTCACCTTTTGACTCTCACTTATTTTGCTAAAATAAGATTAGACAGACAGAAGTGAATAGAAGTCTCATCAAGAAATGCATAGGAGAATTGCATGCATTGCATACTTTGGAAGCGTGCTTCTCTTCTCACGAACACGCTACGCTTATGCAATGTTATAAGGTGCAAGGGCAACGTAATCCGCAAACGCCAACGCTAGAACAACGCTATGTTACGAAAGAACCTTGGCTGGCAACAAAATCTACTACTGACTATACTGACTCTAACTATGACACAAGACCTCTTTCGTCCCACAGAAACTACTGAAAAATTTCCCCTTCATTTTCTTTACGTCATTGCCGTCGAGAGTCGCTCCGAGTGGTAAATCCGGTGCATCGGATTCATGGTTTCACTAACCCGCTAATCCGATGTTTAGATTATTTAAGCCGTACATACGGTGCGGTCGGTTCACCTGCAGCTGCAGTCAAGCCGATTGTGTTGTGTTATTGTGTCCGGTGCGAGTTCGGTATGAAAGGAAATAGTGGTAGGGCCAGTAGGGCGTCCGCTTGAATTCGATGAGTCCGATTATACATGCGGTTAATGGAGACTTAAAGCTACATACAATCTAATTTGTAATCTTTTTCTCAAAGTTACTCCCATATATATATTTCTGTCTTGTAATTAAGTAAAATAGCATTCTGAAAGCCATATAATAAATAATAGCTGATAATGCAGGTTTACAAGGTAATCTTCTCAGGTGTTAATTGGTAAACAATTCAAAGCCGAGGTGAGATTCGCGAGATGCCAAGACAAAAGCAACATTGTGCATTTTGCAGAGTTATCGTATGATTGAAATAGCATTAATAAATGAAAATGTTGCTTCTGGTCAAATTTTTTTTTGGCGTTCTCAATTTCCACTTCCAAACTGGCACTGGAAGACAGCGCAGTGGATGCAATTAAATATGCAATTCATTACATGGTGTTTCGCATTAACTTGCATATACATTTGGTTTATCAAATTAGTTAATACGCAGATGCTTATACGTATATTACTCGACTGTAGAATTCACAGGCTCCACTTGTCTACTCCACATTGTCTGTCGTCGTTCACTCATTTGTTTTGCATGCAATTCTCAATTGTCTGAGCTGTTGTGTTTGACGAATGGGGGATGAAGAGTAGCCGAAAATAGTTTTACCATTACCTGAGTTGAGTTTGTGTTATGAAACCTGGAATAGTCACCTTCTTAGAGCAGATAATTTCGCAAACCTTTAGTTTATTGGAGAACTAGAAGATCAAAATGTGGTTTTCGCATTGCAAAGCAAATGATCGGGAAAGTATATTATTACTGTAGTATATATCAGATGATTTTATACTTCTAAAACAAGAAAAATAATTTTGAATGAATGGATTGCCACTCACGGTCAGAGATGGGTCAATTACATTGGTAATTTGTAATTAATTACGAAAACACAATTACAGTTACGTAATTGTAATTAATTTTATCTCAAATCCTGTGTAATTGTAATCGTAATTCGAAATTCTGTGTAATGTAATTTGTAATTGTAATTGTAATTTAAAGTTTCTGTAGTGTACTTTGTAATTTGTAGTTATCTGCATTTATTAAGTAATTGACCCATCTCTTCGCACTGTGAACTTAATTATTTAAGACATCCCGACATTAAGAACATTATGATGACAATTAATTCGTACGTGTCTAAATCTAAATAATGGTTCGGCTTCTCAGAACTTTTCGCATAGCGAAAAAGGGGGAGAAAGGAAAGACGATATGACTCATTACATGGTGTAATGGGTCATTTTAACTTTCCATGTAATGTACACCGACCGCCCAACTATTGCTTGATTGCATGATTGATAGTCAATAGGCAATTAAATACTTTTTCTATTTGGTTAAATTAACTGTTTTATCCAGAACGACCATGTCCATAACAAAATTGATAGCATGTTTATGAATAAATAACATTTAAAGGGAGCATGTTGCAGACAAAATAAGAACGTGCGTTCCCGGACCCGGAGTCGTACTGAAAGATTTATTAAGAACTGCTGTTTTTCCCCAAATTCTTACTTCCTTTGGATAGATTCTTCTCATTCGTTTCAGTTGCTACTCCAGTTATTTTGGTCCATATTGTGCAGATCACATTGACCAGCTCATGCAAATGAAATTACTTACCTCATTTTGTGACCGAAGACACGTATTATTTCAAGTAGAGAAATAACAATAGGCACGTGAGAGTTTTTACTTTGTTTTACACTCAAATTGAGTTAATCAATCGGATCAGTCAAAAATTTCAAATTTATTCCAATAAACCATAATATCCCATTTTGACTGGGAATGACTGTTTTGTTTGTGTACGCGTTACATAATTTGACATGTTCTGAAGGTTACATTTTAGTCGTATAATATATAAAATCAAGAAACAAGATACATAAGATTTTTCAAAAAAGAAAACTCTTGAATCGCGCATAATATTATTTATGTCTATATATTACAATAGCGCAACTTATGTATGTTGAGACATTTTTGACCAGTTCGGTTTGTGTAGTGTGTTTGTGTAGTTTTACGATTGCATCCGTTCGTGCTTGCAACTTGCAATGGGATAAAATTCTAGCACTTTGACAAACTAAAACAAACGAGAATGAAGTGTAAAGAAACGTGAGCTTAAAACAATGCTTAAAATGGTAGTTGACAGTTGACGTATAACAATGACGTTTTTTTTGTATATAATTATAACATTTGTAAAATCACAATGGACAAGACAAGTTAGACGTAACTGACTTGCTAACTTGTATTGCAGATGCACAGCACACATCTGAATTCCACATAAGTTTGTCAATGATGCTTTGGTACGTTTTATTTCATTCAATAATTTCCAAGCACTTAAAAATATAATGGAGAATTGACGCTGTACAGAATAAAAAAAATTGGTGTCCAATAAAAATACAACCTGTTAACTTACTAATATAACTGGTTGGATTTTCTGAACACCCTGTAAGTGTAAGTAAAGTAGGACTGGACTGACTGGTCGTTTGGAAGAAAGAATAATGTGATGAAATTACAATTCCTGTCTTGGAACAAACAAAATGAGAGAAGAAATTAAAGTTAGTGGTGATTCCAGTTGCATTCCTTGGGTGAGTCCGTCCGTCCTTTCCTTAGTCCATTCCGTGTACGTCCGTGTCGGAGTCACTTGAGTGGACATGGTAGATGGTAACAAAACGTTAATAAAAATTGGGGAGCAGTAGTAGTAGCACGAATGACTTTTGTCTTAAAGATTAGACTCATTATGTTTAGTTGAGGACAAAAAACATGGAGGAGTTTTAGTTTTTGTTCCAGAAGTAGAATCCCTTGCCCTTTTTTTTCCAACCCATTATTTCACCGGAGTCCAAGTCCAAGTCCAAGTAGTCCGTCTCTCATAAAGACTCGATCTCGTAAAAGAATTCCCATGAGAAAAGGAAAGAGTAAACTTGTGAGCTGAAAACACATTGAATTCCCTCCGTCCGATGAATTACTCGCCTCTAGAAAAATCCAAAGGAATAAAAACAATTACACTAATTACTCCCCACTCTTATACTCGTACTATTACTAAATACTACACACTACGGCTACGTACAAACATATGTGATAAAAATAAAGAGAAATGGACGGAAAGGGAGAAAATGGAGAAAACGCTATTGTATGGACTAGGCTGGATTTGGTTTGTTTTGGATTGCGTGTGATTTTCATTTGAAAAGTAAGTAAAAAGGATATGAATCTTGAGAACGGAATTTTGTAATGCATCTTGCTAAGGGGGTTTGTCTGTCAAGTCCGATTCAAATATGTGCTTGCTTGCTTTGCTTGTGCTTGTGCATGAGGGGAACGTGTAAAAGGAATAAGGGGTCTGGGGACGTGGAGTGGAGACAAAAGGTAGTTATTAGTCCAGCAATTAGGCAAATGTGTCTAATTCCTCACGCTCTCCTGACATTCTCTTTGAACCATGAACCCCTTTCTCTCCCTTTCTCCATTTCTAAAACTAAAAACTTTCACTTTGCATTTGCACCACCCTGAATATTTTATAGAGTCAGAGTCAGTCAAAATTAGTCACAGTACAGTACAGTTACAGTTACAGTTACAGTCATCCCACTCACTCATTCACCCTTGCATCCATAAATTCATAATCACATCGCATTCTTAAGCCCAAACAGTCAAAACTAAAGTTTTAAGAAATTTTAAGTCGACAACAAGAGACAAAGACAAAAGACAACGTGTATGAAGCGTATTCAATGTATGTATTTCTTACACGGGAACAACTTTTCATGTAAAATAAATAATCTGTGTTTTAGACTGACCTCTCTTCCCTGGACCAAATGTCCCTTTGCTCTCAAGGGCTGGTGACTTCTCAGGATGTTCTTCTAAAACACTCTCCTCATTAGTTCTCCAGTAAAAGTCCTCAATCGTCGCAACACACTTTATTTTCAAGTCTCTTTTCTTGAAATGTTTCTTCCTCACCTACAAATACACAGTATAATTTAGGATAAATAGTACACTATGTGCTAAATCTTTCGGAACACCAAAACACCCCTTCTATTCTTGGTCAAACTGCTTAACGTATGACCAAGGATAATAATAATGTGGTGTTGGAAAAGATTGAGGACATGGGTACGTACGCGTACGTACGTAACGTAAGTATTATACTATGAAATTCCTGAGGGAGTCCTGAACTATACAACTAATACGTACTACTACTGTACGTGTTATAAAGGAAGAATAGAATGGTTTTGTGAGGATCTCTTGTGAGAGAGAGAGAGCAGGAGCAAGGGTGTAAATCTCCCAAGAAAAGTGACATCCGGAGAACCACAAAACGTCTCTGTTTGTCTTTTACCTTAAATTCTAATCCGAGGACTGAAGTTTCCAGTTCGTTTTCGTCTCTCAAGATGGGATATCTTCTAAGAAGTGCCTCTTCAGCCTGAAAAACATAGGTTTTATGTTTGTGTAACATCAAGTCATTCTCATTCTCTTTTTCACTCCACTCGCACTCCATCCCCATCGTCCACTCACTCACTCGTGAAAATTCAAGTGAAATATTATGAAGAGGAGACTGGAATTGGAGTGTGTGGATGGAAGTGGAGAGTGTAATGAGAGTCAAGAGTTTCAAAATGGTATGTTGGATTGTTACCAATTCTCCGTTGATTTGCCAAGATAGTTTTGCAGCAGGTCTTGCTCTAGAAGAAGTGCAATTGACTTGAACATCGTCTCCAATTTGATACCTCGGTTTCGTACCGTCAATATGAGGACCCTCATCCGGTAAATCTGTAGGTGCCATTCCCCATACACACACAACACACATTACTTTCTCCGCTTTCTCTTTTCCCTTCTTTCTTTTCCTTTCAAAGGAAGATCTGGAGTTGAGCTCAGAGTAGAGTCTGAGGCTCAAGCTCAGGCTCAGGTGTGGAAAGAGTCGTAGTCTTATTGATTGGACAAGGAATGGAGGGAGAAGGAGAAGGAAGGCAAAGGCAAGGGCGGAAAAGACCAGATGAGGTCACATTTCCCTTGTCTCTTGTACACGGATGCCAAGAGACAAAGGGTCTCTAGGGACATCTCTTCAATTCCGTGACTTACATGCATAACAACCCACCACAGCCACACATTCTCTAAAAACCCCCTGCCGGTGGTAAAACCGGACGTCCATTCTGCGATCAGTCCCGGTTCTGGGTCATTTTACCAAATGGGCCGAAAAAAAACAAATATTTGGAATTTATACTACAAGATATCTCAATAGTCTCCTTAGGGTTTGTCTCAATTTCGCTACCTATACGATTTTGACAACATTTTTTTTTACGGTTAACGCATTATCACCCCTAATACGTTTTGTAAAACGGTGAAACAATTAATTTATGCTAGTCTTTTATTATAGGGCCACAAAATATTGTGTCCGGGAAAGGCCCAAACCCAGAACCGCAACTGATGCCCATACTCTCGTTCTGATCCAAAACACTTCATTCGTCCCGTCCTGTCCTGTCCCCCCTCCCCACCCCACGCACTCTATATCGACCTTCATCAATCATGATCCTTCGAGACGGAGATTTGCACCCTGTCAATTACGTTAAATCTAACCTCTCGAGCATTGCTCCATCCTCAAACTCCACAGCCCAGTCACTGCACTGCACACCGTCTAATCTCTAAGATACCTGGATGGACTTGGACACGTACATCAAAATCAATTTATAATAATGAACATGAACATCCCGTCTGACACAGATTAAGTTCAATCAAACTAAAACGTTCCAATTGTACTATTACGGACGAGATACCTGCAAATTATTTATGGGATTGTTTGGCCCAGACACAGACTCCTAAGCAAAAATAATAGGAAGGCAATTTTCGGCATATCAAGGAAAAATCGGTAGTTATCTCGACCGGCTAGATTTCTAGCTTCAAAACTTTCGAAAATCAAACTCGAACATATTATTTTGGGTAAGATTCGTATCTACGCATAAAAAGTGAAACCATGAAAAATATCATTTTAGGAGCCGATAAAAATTGTGAATAGCTTTAAAACCCTGGAACCGAATTTTGACTTGAGATGGGGGAACGCATCGGATCTCAAGATGAAATCCTAGGATTGTAGGATTAAAGTTATGATTCTGGTTATGTTTGCATTTTCTCGCGTCAAAACGGTAACGAGTGGTCGTGAAATAAAGGGTAGGATACTCTACGCGTCCAAAACGCATATTTGGCTAAAAATAGTCACCGCTAAAATTCTTCCGGACAGTTGAATTTTGACGGTCTCGAATTTGCTCTGAAGGCCAGTCGAGTTGGGCCGGCCCAAAATAACCGCTTAGGATTTTGCTGGACTGGAACATACTTTGGTTTCGCCTGTCTTCTTTTTTTTGGGGTCTTTTGGGTCAGAAGGCTGACTAGGACAGATACGTTTTGGACGAACGGACCGGACAGACAGACAGAGCGTAGGAATTAGATTTAGTGAGGAAAGGTAATAAAACAGAGAGAAAAAATTGTCATAAAAAGTGAGAGATTGAGGACGAAACACGTTCCAGTAGTAAAGTCAGACGTACAGTAGTCTGTACAAGGTTTTTTTTTCTGGAGGATTGGTGTCTATTGCCATTTGGAGGATACATTGTTCTTCCCCGATTGGCTCAAGCTTTGCGTTGATGATGATCCTAGTAGATGGAGGAATATGAAGAGGTAAGGTGTGGGACAGGGACAAAGATCCCACGGGGGGACTCTTCAACACATACAACTCTCAATGTGTTAAAAAGCTAGAAATGCTACAGCTACAGAATATCATCATGTCTTTACAATGTGAGAGCCAAGTCATGTCAGTCAGTCAGCCAGCCAACTAGTTAACTAGACCAGTCACCAGTGCACATTGCATTACACAAATGTACTAAATTGAATCATTTCTGTTGTTGTGAAATGAAACAAATTATTCAGATTCTGTTTTCTCTTTCTCTCTTTTGTATGTTTGTCTCGTCTCAAACTAATAAAATATTTGTAGAATTAAGAAGTTGAAAAATATAGAGAGGAGGAGTGGATGCATGCGGAAATGTTCACCCGCATCTTCCCATCTCAGACTAACGAATCAATATAATTTGCTGGAGAAAGAAAGCAAGGGGAAATGCAGATGCATGGAGAAGAGTTGGACTTGTGCCTGTGCTGTGCCTGTGCATGGAGACACAGCACAGACATTTCCTTTGATCCTTTTCCCCAATTACTCATGCTTTCTGAACATTACAACTTTTAAAATTCATCCGTCTCTGTCTTGTCTTGTCTGTCCTCACTTATTATTGAGTTTGTTGACGGAAAGGAAGGAAGGATTCCATTCCATACCATACCATTCCATTCCGTCCCGTTGTTGGTTGATGAGATTGGGGGTACAAGGTATATATACGCATAACACATAACACAGAATAGACAACAGGGAAAGTCTTAAGTTTTTGTCCTTAGGAAAGGAATGCCGATGCGGAACACACGCACACATACAATACCTCATCACTTTCTCTTACTTTCTTTCTAGCCACATAGCCTTTCCCCCCAACTTGAAATAAATGGGGGCAATTTAATTAAGAAAGTTGGAGGTTATTGGGAAGAGAGCCCAAAGTCACAAATCAATTAGAAGAAGGAAGAAAAAATGCCTAGAGTCGAGTTGAGTTGGGTTGGGTTGAGTGGCCTGGCCATTGGCTCTTCTCGAGATCACCCATTCAGATTTCCCTTAATGAGATTTAGTGGATTTTGATGCTATGGGGAGAGAATGGGACACTTACTCTTATTCTCTCACGCACGCACCACGGCACTCAGTAACGTAACGTACACAGAAAAGCAGAGTGTCTAAACCATAAAACAAGAGAGAGAAAAAAAAAACTGTGACTGTGCGGTGCGGTGGAATGGACAGTTGCGGAGAAATAAAAACCTCATGATCAGTAAATCAAGTAAAGAATCCCAAGTACATAAAAATCCATGGGTGGCACTCGTACGTACGTACGTACCATCCGGACCATGGTGGTGGTCTGGTGGGTATGGTGGGTAGTGCAGTGGTAGTGGCTACCCACTCCATGTCCCTCGTTCGTTTCTACGAATCCAATGTCCAACGAGAAGTGTTCCTCGTAAATCCCAAATTGCAGACACCATCACTTTCCACCCTTCTTCTTTCTCTCAAACATGATGAGCTCAATAAGTCTCTTTCTTGTCTTCACACACGGGAGAGAAGAGAAGGGCAGAGAGAGAGAGAGAGAGAAAAAAAAAACCGCAGTAGAACGTAGAATCGTAGAACCGATAAAACTCTTCCTCACCTTTCAACCATTTCCCTTAAAAACAAATAACACACCCACTCCGTCGACAAAATCAGATTAAGTGTTGGAAGAAGAGAATGAAGAACATTGAACAACTTCCATCAAATTAAAAACTCAAATAGACTGTACTCTACTCATCTCAATTCCTTGGAAAATAAAATAGTCCTATATCGTCATCCTAAGTCCAAGTCGTTGCGTTGTTACGTAACGTAAGAGTGATGAAATAAATATTGGAGATGAGGCGTCAGTCTCGTTCGTAATCGTATAGTCCTACCGTAGTACCTAATTCCCTAGTTTCAGTTCAGTTCAGTAGTCTCGTCTGTCTTCGGCTTTGCGGTTTCAAGTAATTGTGTGAAGAGTTGAGAAGAAGAAGAAGAAGACGAAGGGATCTAAGTAAGTTGATTGAGCTTGGAGCTTCAATTGTTTCGCTAATGAAATTTTGATGAATTAATGAATAGTGTTGGGTAAGAGGATCAAGAGCTGAGGTAGAAGTAGAAGGGGGGAGCAGGAGCACCAGCGCAGCGTCAGGATTGTATTTGTTATTCTAGACCTCAACTCAGAAGAAGAACGAACTGGGGAAGAAGCTTCGTGCGGTGTAACGCGTTCATGTCAACTCTCTCCCGGAAGAAAGGAGCGAAGTCGGTTTGGTCTGGTTTGGCCTGGTCTGAAGAAAGTTGGTCTGAGACTAATATGTGATAAACAAGGGTCCCTTTTTCCTTCCTATCCACTTTGTCTACTCTTAATCCTGTCAAACTTAATATTTCCGAAGGGAACAAGAGAAGAAGAGAAGAAGAAAAAAAAAGACGGGAGAAGAAGGGAAAGTTCATTTAAACCTGTGTCTCGATTATGATGCTCTCTTTCCCCATGTGAGGTGTATGTGCATGTGCGTGCGTGCATGCATCCATGTGTCCCATGTCCCATCCCATATCCTTGGGCTAAAACTCAAGTCCCTAATGAAACACTTTCACTCATATCTATCCACTTAGTACATGCATGACATTCTTTTTCCCTGTACAGTTGGTGTGGCTAGGAACTAAGACCAGGACTCTTCCTATTCCTACGTAGTGCTCCTCTGTGTTTTCCTCATGTCCTCAAGCAAAAGTACAAAGTATGGGACAGAAATTTAAGGCGATAGAGAGGAAGAGGTAGAAGAAGGGAAGGGAAGAGAGGAGAAGAGAAGAGGATGAATGACGGAGGAAGAACATGAACTGAATGTGAATTGGATGAGTGTGTCAAAAAAAAATAAGGAAGAAGAAGAAAGAAAGTCTTACCGACCACGACCATCTGACTATTTTCGACAACTGTCTTGAAAGAAGGGGCCTCTCCAGAAACTTCACATCTGCAAATAAAAACCATCTCAAATTTCTTGACCACATTTAGCACATAAGGAATTTCACCGCGAGTGTGAATCTTAATTCAGACAATAAAATACTTTGAATTCCTTAACAGTTTTTGATTCCCAGTTGTACAAATTCCGGGATTAAAAATTCAGCATTCGGCTTCGACCATTACTACGATGTTCGTTAAAAATAGAATTATTTGTATACATTTTGTAACTTTTATCTTAAAAAAATGAAAATATTTTAGATAGTCAGTCAAATTCGGTCGAAATATGAAAAAAAGAGAAAAGCCAAAAATGTGAATCTCAGGACTACCTTTTTGTTCTTCTAGAAGTTTAAAACTAAAAATGGGACAAGTACGTATTATTTTAAAAATGACTAACCTGTAGATTCCTGATCCATCCAAATCCACTGTCAAAATCACTACCGTGTCAGACGAATTCGTCAACTGTAAAAATAATACCATCTTTCTCATGAATCCTCATTTCCATCCATCCTTTCCTTCCTTCCTTCCTTTTTCACATAAATCCCACTTTTCCTACTCCAAACTTGACAAAGTCTTTTAATTAATCAAACCTAGTTTCACAGTGTCTGTTTACTTTACCCAAGAACCCAGCCCCATCACCGCACCGCAACACACATCCCTCATGCCCCACATATGTAAAAACACAAACGTTGAGCATGAAAAGCCCCAAATCAATATAAACTTTTCCCCTTCCTCCAATTCCAGTTAATCCTTTCACCTTGACTTTGAAGGAAAGGAACACACACGCGTTCCCCTTCATCTTCTAAACTGACTTCTTAAGTAGTTCTCAAAATAAATTTAGTCCAATCTTTTTTTATCTTCAAGGATTTGAAACCAATTTTTCTTACACTACCGCATTGCATTTACATTTTTTTTTGTCTTAAACAGGCTCAATTATTTTGAACCATTCTGTCAGAGATACATACGCAGATATGACTGTGTATTCTTTTGGTAAGAATAGCAACAGCAAGTGGAAATGTCTCCCCAAACGTTAATATGTTGTAATTGCGTTTCATAATTACAATGTACCATTCATGTTAGTGTTTCCCCAAGAACTTACACTAAATATACAGAATTAGTTGTCTAACCAGGAATTGCCCACATGAGATTTTTTTTAATGCATGTGTATCAAAGATTACAATTTGAATTTTGAATGTTCAAGGCTGTTCACGGCAGTTTATCAATGAATACGTACGTATAGTCAATAAATATCCAACTTTCACTCGGTGTGCATGTGCATGAAAGCATTTTTCACGGTTAACTCTCATAAGAACGTAATTGATTTGACATTCCCAGATGTTCCTTTCCAAGAACATAAACTATGATATTTTGTCCTGTCCTTGTCCTCCTGTTGTAAAGTTCTAGATGTATTATTAAGTCATAACTCTCCCGAAGGGGTCGTTAACAGGAGACAGTTTGGAAGTTGTAAAAAATCTATTAGAACTCCCATTGGATTGGCTAAATTGGTTCCTTGGATGGATCCAATACAACGTACGTAACGTACTTTACGTACAAAACTTCAGTACAGGACAGAAAAACTGGGCTAACTGTCGTCGTCGTTCCACTTACTTCCTTCAAAACTATGTGAGTATTTGAGATGCATTTTGATCTTAACGCCTTGTGTGACGCTGGAGAGGATTATTATGCACGACTGGATAATTTTGTCATTCGTGGAGAAATATGTTTAAAATTAGCATAAGCGTCGTGTCATAACATGACTCATGGGTTATTCATATGTATAAACCAACCAGGCTTAATTTCAATCTTCAATTACGTACAGGAATTCGTTATGGTTTTATGCGCATGTAAATGTAGTACATATAGTACATATACAGGGTGGTTCTAAAGAAGCTAGCATAAAATAATCAAAGTAAAGCACGAGCTACTGCAGTACTGTACTGTGGTAATAATTCATTGTCAGCGGACGTAGGAACACATGTTTTCTGCCTAGACATGGCTCGACTCAATTGATACCATTTGTTGCTTCAGTTATACATACACATTCTCTAGCCCACGAAGAAGAAGGCTAATTCTATAAAGAATGTATGAAAATTTTGACCATTTACAAATTGTAGTATTTTGAAAATTTAGCAATAGTCGGAATGACTGCAGAAATCATTGAAAATTTAGTTTGTATCAGAAACTAACCCTGATCAAGCCTGTTTTCCTCATATTTTTGCAGTTGACTGCTTTCTAAGAATGATTGTGATGAGTGTATCTGCCTCCATTCCTTATATGATCAGATAAATCAAAGCCCATCGGAATTAATGACACTCACTGATAATTCAGTGTGATGTGTGTGCTGAATTACCCCTGGATTTATTCCTTCCAAGTTGCACTTACGTTAATGTTTACAAAACGTTCGCAAATTGTGTGTAAACACCACTTCTCATTTCCGTGGTGCTGCAAGCTGCTTTCACCGGACTAATACAAGACTGAATAGGCATTTCAACCCAGAAATCACCCGGTCAGATTTCCCATGGCAATTTCCTAACTATTCGAGGTACATTTTGTTTTTGACTACTCCTAACCTAACCTATTGAGACTGAATGTGTTGAACATTTTGTACTTGAAGTTGAATTGACTTACATCTACTTTGAGCCCTGGTAGGTCGAAAATATGTGCTGGAGGATTATCTTCAGGAAGAAATCTGTAGAATTCTTTATCATCCTTGTACCATTTGACAGAGTACAAAGCCTCTCCTTCCAAGTCATAGTGGCACTCTAGCCGGACGGCTTGACCTCGGACCGTGTACTTTGGAATTCGGAGACTTGCCAGTTTCACCATCGACACTTCTGTAAAAGACAAAAGAGACAAAGATAAAAAAAAGTTTAGTTTTGAAAATCCAAGCAGAATCATCTGCATCCGCATCTTTTCTTTTCTTTTGGTCTGAGATGCTAGATGCGAGAGAGATGCGACTGGGAGTCATTCTAAAATCCCTCATTCCGTGGATTTGTACAAGTTGTCTTAAGAAGAAACGACGAGAGTGAACTAATTAGTTTGAATGAGTCTAAAATCCTCCATTAAAAGTTAAAAAGTTTCTCGTACTCGTATTCGTATCCGTGTAAAAATGCGAGAGAGTCGCGCTATGCCAGTTTCGGTTTGGTTGGACCAATTAGAGAAATGAGGTTTGTAGTAAATGGAAGTCCTCTGTGGACACTTGAAATAATGTTACGAACCGGAGCACTTAATCCTGTTCCAAAGGAAAATGCGACAAAATGAAGGAAGGAGTCACGTAAACGTGTACGTAAAACTGAACTTGGGGTTCTTGGCCTTCGCCAGAGTTGAGCCTCAGCCTCAGCTCACCGTCGCATTCTCCACTCCACATCCACATGCACATGCATAGTCTTGAGCCGAGCCAGAGAGAAAGGCTAAGGAGAAACTTATGAAGGAAATTAAAATTAGAGGAAGTGAATGGAAGATGATAAGGAGAGGAAGCTGGAGTAGGAGTAGGGCGTAGGAGTAAGGGGTAGTCGGACTTGATGCTATCATGTGCGTCATTTCACTAAAAGGACTTTGGTTTTTACACTCTCATTCAACCCGAGGAATAACATGGATGTAATAGATGGAATGAGTCTTAATAGCTACCTGAGTCCTCTCAGTCCTTCTCCTTAACGGAGTCAACTTGAAGGAATTACGCTACTAAGAAACCCATCTAGACTTGACAAATGGAAAGGAAATGCTTTGGAACGCTCCTTGACTTTCTCTCTCTCTCTCTCTTTCGGCCTTTCTCCATCCCAATTCCATTCCAGGCCCACAGGATAGAACATAGAACAGAGTACAGTCAGAGTCAGAGCAACAGAACAGAAAGAATAAATTATGCATGTAGTCGTACCTATTCGACAAGATGTATAGGATTCTAGGTAGAAAATGAAGACGGAGCGGGAATGGAGTCCTACAAGGACCTATCATAACCTCTTTTATTATTCCGACTCCAAGAACCACCTGCCTTTAATGGCCACTTCTCACATCCACCTCTCTACTACGACTACTACTACTCTGTCACTCAATTCATTCTCACATAACACGTGGCACGTGGACTTGAACACACAACACAGCAGCACAACACACATATTTCATTCACACCCTTTTCCCCATCCAATTGTCCCCAAGTGCGTCCTTACACTCTCAACATATTTTTTTTTTCTCTTTTTCTCTTTTTGCTTGCTTTATTATAAACTAACATTTTCGGTTCATTTTTTTCTGACCTGATTCAAAGGAGAGAAAAGTAGAGAAGAGGAGGGGAGAGAGAAGAAAACAAACCATTGGGATTGTGGGTTTTGAAATAGCTATAAAATAAATGAGAATGAAGTTAAGGTGTGGGATGGGATAAAGAGCTATCTCTTCGTATGTTACGTATTTTGAGACACAATTCCCTTGTTGATAAGAAGGGGGAGAAAGCAAAAGCAACAGTAAGAGCAAGGGCAGATGCCTAAGACACAGATGGGCGAGGCCTTCTTCTCTCAGTATTCCGCTCTCTACGTTTTATTCTACGCTCGATTTCATGATATGAAATTTTCTCGAGATTTTGAAAAGAAAATTTTGTTTTCGAGATTTTGAAGGTAAAATTTTGTTCTTTGAGATTTTTAAGGGAAGGTATGAACTATTTGAAGGAAAGGAAAGTGCCCATCTGTGGTGATAGAATGTAGTGAGTGTTGTGTGTGTTAGTGTTGTGGAGTGGATTCTTGTGTGTGTTGAGTGAGTGTAGGTGAAAAGAGAAAGATGAGGCATCAAGGCGGCTTTATTCACTCAAAGACTTGACATATGTAAGAACTAAGAAGGAGAGATTCCTTTTTGGGAAGTGTCAAGGGACTCCTCCTTGGACTCCAACCCATCAACTCTTCTTTCCATTCTCCCAACAACAAACACTTTCTCTCTCACTCTCTCTCTCTCTCCCTATCCCTATCATGTCTTCATAATGAATTTACAGGTTTAACGAACGCATTCTCTGACTCAGGTGCATTTAGAAACAAAGTACGTCTACCCAGTAGTACGTAGTACATACACACAACATACACTCCTCGTCTCTTTTTCCTTCAACAGAACATAAGAGTATGTCCCTGGAGACCTTGAACAAATTTGCTCTGATTCCAACGTTACACAAGTAACATTGCACCTTTTCCAAGAGTAGTTCTTCCCTTCAAACATCATTCACTCAATTCTTCAAATCAATACCCACTTCTCCCTATCCAAACAGTCGCTAGACCAGTACAAATATTGCAAAGAGAAGAGAAGAGAGAAGAGAAGAGCTAAAGGGACTAAAGGAATGGAATGACAACCACATGGCATGGCAACGACTTAGCAGTTCTAACCAGCTACAACTGCCTGGTCTCCTTGCCCTGAACTGAAAGGAACCTTCCCAAATATCTCAATATTCTTCCACATGTTTTCACTAGGAAATCCACCTGTTTCAACTCAAACATACCATACCATACCTATACCCAATGTCCAAAAACGCTACAATTTTCTTTCTCTATTTACTCTCCCATTCGTGTCAAA
This sequence comes from Protaphorura tricampata, assembly GCA_034698835.1. Taxonomy (NCBI): domain Eukaryota; kingdom Metazoa; phylum Arthropoda; class Collembola; order Poduromorpha; family Onychiuridae; genus Protaphorura; species Protaphorura tricampata. The sequence goes on from JAQGCB010000382.1 coordinate 17,655, forward strand.
CTCTCCTCACATTTTCACTTTTCTATTTCTTTTCTCTTTTCTTTCTTTCTTTCCCCTTATAGAAAAAATAAACTTCTCAAAAAAACAAGGAACGGCGGAACGGAAGGAACTAAGGTACTACTGAACTACAACACTTTATGTGTTATGGCTCTAACTCTAGTTCTAGCAATGCAATGGAATGGCATGGCTCATCCACAATTCTCTCTATCTCTCTATCATTACAAACTTTTACTTTTTTTTTGTTACGAAACTTACAAATCATTTTGAGAACATTGTCGATTGTCCATGGAAAAACCAAGCAGCTGCCTACTGTGCAATAAAATTCTGTCCCACATTTCTTTTATTTATTTGCTCACAACCAAATTATTTCTTATCCAATTCAACAAATTATTAGTAAATTCCATCAAATTGTTTTCTCTTTTTATGTTTGTGTGCTTTTATTTGTTCCAATTATTTTTTGCTTACATTCCTGATGTACTCAATGATTGTCTTATACTCTAGACACGCGCGCTTTCTAGATTTCTAGATGACTAGATTCCGTAAAGGTGTATTTGTCGTACTGTGGTATTTTTATATTTCAAGTGAAAAGTGGTGTTAACGGAAGAAATGGAAGAGTGCAATTAATAATAATACGCTGGTGGTGCCTTATCACTCACATTCGACATAAATGCGATGAAAGGATACCCCGAAAGGAGTGATAATTAGAGGACGAAACCATATGACCTCTATTTCCCCTTCCCTTTGTGGAGAAATTCCTAATCAGGTGGAGAAAGTGGATGAAAAGGTTTAATGCACTAAACTAGAGATATTGACGAAGATCCCTTGCCGAGCATATGATTGAATTTGTGGGAAAACTGTGCAGTGCTGTGCTGTGCTGAAATTGAACCCAAACCAAACCAAGGCAGAGGGTGATGAAACATTGAGCGTTGCTGTGCTGCATTGCATAGGTGTGTAACGTGTATGATGTATGGGGAAACTAGTTGTAGTGTAGTAGATATGACTGGGCCTGTGCCTGTGCCTACCCGCCCGAGTAAAAGATGGAAGGGAAAAGATAAGTCTTTGACGGAAAGTGTGAAAAATCCATTAGAATAATACAAACACTCTCGATCATTTCCATAGAAGAAGTGGAAGTGGGGAGAGCTCTCTTTTCCCCCTCTCTCTAAAACAAACTGTGACACTTGGTAAATCTTTAGACAAGTTTTTTCTCAGGGCGTTACAGAAAAGTCAGCAATTTTTTTTTCTTTCTCTATTGAATTGAGTTGCCCCTGCCCTGAATCCGTATCCTGTAACGAACCCGTCCGTCCCGTCCGTCCGTCACGACCAACACATCATTTCTCTTTCTTACTAACGACCAAAAACTAACTTCAACTCAACTCCTGTAATCCACCAAAATGCATGGTCGTCTATCTTGAGTGTCTCCTTAGAAATTACATACATACACTTTCATTCCCATTTTGCTTTGCCCTTAAGGTACTCCATCCATCCACCCATCCATTCATTCATAGCCATGTATTTAATTACTTTCTCTTCCTTGATGAATTTTAACCCAGGGTGACATGTGAGACATAATCCAAATCTATCTTTCTTTCCACTCCTTTTTTTTTGTCATGAAATGTGAAAGTGGGACGAAAGTTAGAGATGAAATGTGAGAAGGAGGATGAGAGTGATGATGACGTCGTCAGATATGAGACAAGATGAGCAAAAAAAAAAGTGAGGGGATGTCAAGTCATTGGAAAGCGAAGGGAGACAGAAGTAGTAGTAGACGTATGTAGTCGCGCGTAGTCACAGAAAGGACGCCATGGATAAATGGGCCATGATTTAGAGAAGAACCGATGAAGCTGACGTTGCATTCCCACTCACTACTCACCCTACCCTCCTTACTTAAATGTTAATCACCTCCTATCCATCTCATCCGCATCCCTACATACAACTTACAACCTACCCTCCAAACAAAAAAACTCAATAACTAACAAATCTTTTAACATAAATGCATCCGTCCACACAAAAAGGGAGACCCGAGGATCGGATGACGTCATCCCACGGTCCTGAACATTATTTGATCAGATCAGATCAGATCATGAGTCCAAATAGCATACAAAAGTTACAACCTTGACTTTCACTTATGCTATGCTTTCGCTGTCGCTGTGCTTCGTGGCCCTCCCGTCCCGTGTCCCATCTCATTCGCATATCGTATCCCATGTCAATGTAAACGAGACACAAGTAGTATGGAATGTAATCCAATGTCGTGCTTTTTGAATTTTGTGATGGCAAAGGCAGGGGAATGGGACTAAGGGAAGGAAGGAAGGAAGGACCAGAGGAGAGGAGAGGAGAGGAGAGATGAAGATGAGGAAAAGAGAGTGACGTGACATGAAGAAATATGACAGAGAGAGTCTCTCTTGACTCACAAAGCAATCTAAGCAAATTCTTGGGATAGAATGTAAAAGAGAAAATAAGTTTGTGTTAACCATGTTGATGATTGAGCTGAGGCTGAACCTATGTACATTACATTACATACATACATACATACATACGTAATACGTTATACACATTGGATCTAGGGAAAGAAGAACAAATTGGCAAAGCTAGCAAAAAGCGAAGCGGAAATAGTGAAATCCAAGCACGATCTACTTCCATTCTATAATAATAACTTCTTATTCCAGAAAAGGAGGAAAAGGTAGTCTTCATCTCAAATGCAAGTAAAGTAAGCACAAGGAGAAGTAGAGGCAGAAGCAGAAGCTACAGCACAGCTACCCCAATCTACCTACACACAGCACAGCGTCCATGTTACTATTACTTACTACTTCTACTTCCATGCCCCTTCCAACATTTTCATATTGGACAGGAAATGGGTTTCTTAAATAAGATGCTTTCCTTCGATCCACTCTTCAAATTGAATGCTTTCATATTCTCATTTCCCTCAAATCCCCACTTGAGAGAGGAAACACACTTTCACTTTCACTCACTTTCTCCGCCTTCTCTTCCCTTGCCTTCCTCTCTCCTACTCGTTTTCTCTCTTCTAAAACAAAACATTAGTATTCGGTATCCCTACGAGAGACTTCCTTTCCAGTTCACCCTTCTCACCCTGGCCCTGCATGCCCGGTATGCTTTTCTCTCATTTAGAACATTATTGAATGCAGGAGATCCAGAGAAAGTAGTAGCGGAGAAAATGTTCGGACTCAAACCTCAAGATCTTAGATTAGAGGTCAGAGGTCAAAGAGTGAGCAGGTACGCCCAAGCACATCACACATATGGAGTTGAGACAAATGCTCGTGTCATCGCTACAGACCATGGGAGATGAGAATGATAATCGATTGTTTCTTGTATGGACTGACGGAGTAGTAGAGTAGATGAGCGGCGTAAAGCTCCTTGGAGTGACACCAGTCCCTCGTGTGTAGTTTTAAAACCAAATGACTGAGTTCCTGGTTCGTTCCTATTTCCTACATGCATGCACATGCATGGATAGTGGATTGTTGTGAGAGTCTGAGTGGGTTGGGTGGTTGACTGACTAAGAGTAAGAGAGAGAGGGGACTCATTACAAGTCCAACCATTAATAATTAAAGCTAGAACATAAATGCCGTGAGGCTGAGATGGAGAGAGAGAGAGAGAGAGAGTTCACTTCGTTCCGTTTTCCGTTGTAGCTCTTTTCCTGCAAATTTCATTAAGACTCCGCGTGTACACATGAATGGGTGAGAGTCGACAGGAATTAGTGTGTCGCTCTGTGTAATGCTTCACTACGTCTACGTTCTACGAAGGACGATGGTGATGCTCGATGAGCTGGGATCCTATCCTATCCCATCCATACACGGCACACATGATAATGGGATGTTACGAACGCAGCGTTCCTCGCTAGTCGCTATATATACTTCCATCCCCGCCTTTAGCTCCTGAATAAATAATTAGTGCAGAGTGTGGAAGTGCAATGGGAGTGTAAAACAATTTATCTTCGTTAGCTATTGGCGTGGATTACCACATGGGTGAGAAATCATTAGCTTTATTATGTAGACAAGAAGGGAAGTGTATATAAATACGGAACGGAGAGGTGTATCAAAGTTTTGGATGATCCACCATACCATAAGAAGAGAAGAGACTAAAGAAAACATAATCATGTACAGTCGCAAGGAGTTACACTACGGGGTAGTCAGTCAGTCTCAGTCTCAGTCTGTACAACATACAACTCAATACACATGGAATCCAATGCATGTTATGTTGAGAAGAATGAATTGTTTGAAAGAGTTGGATGGTGGATGCTGGGTAGGGCATGGAGTCCCAATGGCATGTGACTGACTGAGTACAACCAACTAACACACTTGAGACGCTTGTAGTGTTGTATAGGAGTCTCTAGTCGTAGTCGTAGCTGGTAGCTCGTGAGAATGTTGACCTGCATTTAAAACGGATTTGGTTGGTGGGAAATGATGAAGGAGACTAAAAGGAAGGAAAGGAAGGGAAAGGAAGAGAAAGCAGGAGAGAGAAGAAGAGAAACTCGTAGTCTCGTAATGGTGAAATGTCACGGAGGAGAAGAAGAGAAGTAGCCAACGGAACGAAGAGCACGACACATCAATGTTCTTAACTCCACACTCAGTCACACCACTTTCAGAGCCAAACACTCCTAAAAATTGCAATAAGATTGATTCACACTCATTACCTCCTTCCACTTACTCCTCTTCTAATTAATCTTACAAAAGGCAGGGAAGGCAAGGGAAGCACAAGTAGAAGCACAAGCACAAGCAAGGAAGCACTAGAGCACAAGAGGAAGAACAAGGAAAGGAAAGGAGGAACCACCAATGCAAAATCATCCAACCTCAGCCATTCTCTACACTCTACATCTCTACCCTTAGCTTCAGTCACGTATTTTTCTTGAGACTCAAGACTCGAGACTATCCTACCAGCATAGTGAGCATAGCCATAGCACACAGAACAGAACAGCACAGAACAGCACGTCCAGAGTTTTCTCCTCTGTTGACCATAAAATCCGTCCTGGTCTAGTACATACACGACGTGTTGTAGAAGAAAATGAAATAGTGATAAAGAGCTATCTAGCAATAGGAATCAGGACAGGACCGACCGACCAAGCACCTCTGTCAACACACAAGTGCGTAGAAGAACTGAACTGAACAGAAGAGAACAGAAGGGAGATAAGATAAAACTCATGGAGTCTTTCTTAATATTGAGAAACAAAAGTGGAACAAATATGAAATCGATGATTCCATTTCATTCTCACATCCCATCCCATATATCCCATTCTCTCCATTCTCTTCATTTTCTGTCGAGTCCTTTTTGACCTGTCACCAACCACGGCACTCGCACAGGCACAGGGACAGAACAGTCTCATTTTGCGGTGGTACAAGTACGTACAGAGTACAGTGGTGGTGGTGATGGTGGTGGATGATCCATTAATGGAAAGGAAGAGAAAGTGAGAGAAGAAGAAGAAGAAGAAGAGAAAGAGCATTTTTGAGAGACCGATTCCGTTGGATTATGGGAAATTGAACACTCGACTGCTTTTAAACTTTCTCCTCATAACGAACTTTACAAATTTATGTTCTGTATGCCCGTGTATCATGAAGTGTACAGTGGAAGAAGGAAGGGAGTTAAGGTTCCTTCTCCAGTCTAACTCTAGCTCTAGCTCC
>JAQGCB010000383.1:0-23262 GCA_034698835.1 Protaphorura tricampata
GGTCGGGAACTACTACTCATGTAATGTATTCTACACTATAGAAACGAATTTCGAAGAGTTTTTGTCAAGGTTTGGCTCAAACGATTTGAACTTTACGATATGTACAGTACATGCTGTTCGGGAATTCCTCATTAATTCTAAAGAATGTATTTATCTGCTTTGAAAAAAAAATAAAAACAATAGCAATAGTAGAAAAATTTTCTCTGAAAATTCGGTATGAAATTGTTGGATAACAATAATAGTTTGTAAATAATTACAATACGTGGGTTTCTTCCTTACATTTGGTAATGGTTGGAGTTTTGTGCGGAGGAGTGAGATTTCTGCTCCCAACTTAGCCATGACGCTCCGCTCAGAATTCAAGGCTCTCATCAACTTATCCTTCCGTTCTAATTGAGCTGCGATCAAATCTGTACGTACATAAAACAAGTTCAGTAAATATTCGTTCAAACTCACTAGATTGAATATTGAATGATAGTTACAAAATCTCATATCCAATGCATTCCTGAATTTTTCCTCATGCTGTCATGCTACTCGAAGTTTAAACTAGAATGTTCTAAGAATCTAATAGAAAATACTAATAATAAATTCAAATCCTTGATTGAATTGAATTCAGAAATTTCTCACCAATGTCTCTCCCTTCTAGTAAATCAGCTGCAATCATATTCACAGAAGGAATAGTATTTACATTTTTTTGCGAAATCAAAATTATTTGCTTAGAAATCCAATTGAATTAAAATAGTATTGAAAGAGTATACTAAGAAGTCGATACTTCAGGTACATTTTTAGTTTCGGAGTTATATGAATGTCTCGTATTCAGTAAAATGAATTTTTCATGCTCATTAGACGTTTTCGAAGTTTAGAAAAATTCTGAACCTCTTCGTCATCACTTCAAAAGATTCTGGAGTGTGACTATTCCAAGTTTTTAAGTCTTACTTAAATTAATTGTGGAGAAATACCAGGAAAGAATGATAAATTATTGGATCCATTGGAAAAGTGGTTCGTTTTAATTTATGGCGATTCGTGAATTGAGGTCACTCATGACAGGTACCACTTATCAATGCAAACAATGGAAATGAATCAAAAAAGTTTAGGGTTAGTATTTTAACAGACTCGTAGCCATATATCACTCCAATACGATAGCCAATTTCCAAAATTCTTTATGTAATTCATCAGACATTTTTATTTCGAAGAATGAATGCTATGAATAATTTCCTTACATGATAACTCCAGATATGTATTTTTCAATATTATTTTGTAACACAACTATTTCTAGTAGTTAACCAAGGCTTTTTGCAATTTATTGGTGTATAGATGTACCAAAATTTTAAATCAAAATATTTCATATTCATAAATCTTCGAATTTCCTAGGATATGATTCTAACAAATACTACGGATTTCAGCGGACGTATCAGTCGTATTAGTAATGCACATCAGAAATCATTACTAACGCTAAATTCTAAATCAAATGATTGTTCTTACCAGCACTCATTTGTTGGACTGAAGATGCTGATGAAGTATTAGTATTTTGATTTCTCCGTCTACTAGCCGAAACTGAGCCACTACCGGTTGTTGGTCCAATTTGAATTTGAAGTTGAGATCTAAAACCATCACGAGAATTACCACAAGTTGAATACACTAATGATTTAGCAGCCGTATGGGCCATAGGAGAGAATCTCGTCCGATTTCCACCACTACAAAAACGTTCACTAGAATTTGAACTACGACTTTCTCGCCAGTCGCATCCACTTTCCCCATCTGGGGGACTTAGACTTGGACTTCTACATCTACTGGGAGAGTGTAACGTCACATTCACCGAAGTCACTTTTCGATTATCGTAACAATTATTTGACACATGAATCGAATGTCTTTTAGATTTTAATGATATCGAGGGTTGGTGATGTAAGGACAATGTAGCACTCGCACATCGTCGATTATAAGGCATCGGTTGTCGAACGGAATCAGTCGAAATTGGATTAGAATAAAATATTGGTGGTTGGGATGATGCAGCTAAGAAATCATTCTCTTTTTCTTCTTCAAAACTTTCCTCACGTCTTATTTTATGAATAATTTCTCGGGGTTTTCTTACACGACCATGTCCATGACTATTGTTAATACAATCATCACAACTGTCATAAAAATGACTACTCCTGTGGGCAGGTGTGGACGTGGCCGCAGCAGTTTCAGATCTAACTTGAGTAGTAACTATTGGATGTACAAAGGAAGTGATGCGGTAGAATCGAGTAGGATTTTGATGCGACTCAAATCTGGACATATTTTCACGTGGGTCAGTTTCATTCGTTGGGGTTGGGGTCATTGAATTTGTATTTCTTGAGTCCTCAACGAACATAGACACGGAAGAACTTTGACTCTTTTCAGAAGACATATTGCTTCGACTTATTTTTTTACAGGAGATTACAAATTTTAGGACAAACCAGAATCGACTGTTTACATTTTTAATATTACAACTTATTTTGTAACTTAAATTCAGATTGAGAAGAACAGTGTCTACATATACTCCAGACCATTTTTTACTATTTGAAGTTGAACTCTCGGTCTCGGTCCAAATATTAATCCTGACTTAATTTCATTTCAACAATACAATCACATTGTTCCACTTCCGACATATATTTTGTAATAAAATTCTCTTATAGGTTTAAACTTCCAGTTTAAGAACGGTTACCCAATGTAGAGGGGTGTGAATATTTTAAAACTTGATTACAACCATTTAAATGAAAATACAGTGCTCAATTTGACAATACACATTTTGTACACTTTTGGAATTACAAAATTATATGGTACTACTGTTAATTTTATTCACCACTATTTTGATACTATACACGTAGTTGATATTAATTGCCGTAACCGTATAAAAATAGGCCTTCGATTTTAACACTTATTACAGGGTTTGGTATCAAAATTTTGTAAAACAATTTCCACACTTGGAAATTTGTCTCTCTTTTCATACAAATCTTTACAACTTTTAATTTTGTAAGAAAAGTTTCTCAAGATTTTGCAAGGGCGCTTTTTCCATGTACAATTAATTATGTCTGTTCGTGATATTACAAAATACGTATTTTACAAAATATTTCGCAACAATGTCTCCTACTGAATTTCTACGCCCATTCCATAAGATTATTATACTTTTCGTACACTTTTTCTTTACACCTTTTACGATTGTTACGAACAATCTTCGTTACTATATTAAATAGCCGCTCGCGAATATTGGGATTTTTGGACTGCCTGACTAGCCTGGGACAATATGTTCTGTACTCTAGTAAGTGTGATGAAAGTTTAGAAGAAAAATCAGTAAGTAGTAAAGGACTAGAGAAAAAAAAATTACAAACCTGGGCGTACGACCAGGACTAGGATGTGGATTCGGTGGTATTGAATTATTTTGGTCCTCATCTTCGTTTTGCACAAATGAATTTAGATTGGCATTGACTTTTGGATCCAGTCCCGTTTCAGACCCTCCCATCTTTCTTTTCTTTTTCAAACGATTCACAACTCACTATATTATTCAAAATTCGGTTTGTTTTGTGTTGAACAATTAGAAAATAAAACAAAAGAGCGAATAATTTGTGTTTTCTAATTAAAGTTTTGGACATTGGACAATTCTACTCCGTGGATTTGAGTATACGGCGCTCAAGTTTTCATATCATCACACGAGCAGCCAAACCATTGTAAAAAATAAATCATATATTGAGTTGATGATGGATCCAGGCGCAGCACAGCCCACAGAAACCTGGTGCTAGTGCTACACTCACATTTTTTCAGATGTGCTACTACTAAGCGATGTCCTCCGTTTTTTATTATGAATTTGCTATTGAAATCTGTTCCTCATGAATTGTAATGAATCTATGAAAGTTTTGAACCTTAAACTTGAGGTATTTGTGGAAATCAAAATTTAGAATAATTGTTTCCAAAACGTGTGTCGATCTCCGATCTTAATTAACATTAAAACTTGGAATATTAATTAAATTGGTAAAAAAAAAGTTAAGGAATTCTTGAACGATGTATGATGTATTGATCTTCTAAAATTATTCATGCAAACTCATTACAGAACAAACAGATTCGTTGGTGACTTAATCTTTTATCACAATAAAGTGTCAGGTTTTCGTAAAACTGTTTCCTCACATTTGTAATTTCTAACCACTTAAAAAAGGAAACACAAACAAATTCGGTTGACATTTGCTGGTAATGAAGCATTCCTAAACAAATTTGCGAACACTTAAAGAAGAAGATACCCGTTAATTGACTGACAAATTGACAATGGCCTTGCTACTATATATTGTTCAAAGAATGAGTCAATTTTCCATTTGGGTTAAAGGGAAGTTAGTAAGGAAGGATTCTTTCAGAGAAGATCTTCCTTGAAGTGTATACACTGTGTTTGCCAGAGAAGTCGAACCCTCAAAACTTGGTAAGATATATTTCTTCAAAAAATATCAGTAAATAAACTCTGGTATAAAAAACAACAACTGAATTGCCTGATACGGCAGAGTCACGTTTATTATTTTTCGCAATCAAATTTTAATACACATTTGGCATTATTCCTTGAAAGTTCGTTTCGAATTTGGAATGTTTAATTCATTGAGTTTATAGATGATTTATCGACACTTCCAAACCAAAACAGCTAGAGTCCCAGCAAACATATACAACAAATTTGTTGTTTCATACGTCACATCATAACCATAATTTTCTCCAATGATGACGTGCCAAAAAGTCCCATACATTCTGTCCATTTCTTCTTTGATCGATTTGCAAGCTTCCTACGTACATTATCAAAAATTGTTCTCATTTTTAATATTAAATTCTCACAAGGTAATCACTTCTTTTGTAAGAAAAATCAAATCGGGCCGAACGCTAAATTCCCAATTACCTCCAAGTTGTCGATGTACCTCTCGACAGCCCCACTCACAAAGTCAATTATCTCAGGTCTTGTGAGATCCGGCAAGTCAGTGAACTGGAATAACAATCAATAAAAAAAAAATTCTTGCGAAAAATAATTTTAAAAAAAATACTTCTTGACCTTACCCGAACGAGAGCATATGTTGGCACGAGCTTTTCAGCATCTGGGTCCGCACCCCCGTCCTTCTTTGCTGCTGCCTGAGCGGCAGGTTCAGCCATTATATTGTTTGACCTGGAAGAAATTAGCAGAGGGTTTTTACTAAAAATATACTGATAGTAGCGGATTTGATCATAAATGATACACCTGATAAGAAATCGCGTATTTCATTTCTGGTGATTTGTGCAAAGTCCTTGTGTTTACAAAATACGTAAAAATTATTGTAGTCAAAGGAACCCAAAATAGCTCTTCTCCATTTGAATTGGTACATTTCGTAGAGATTTAGAATAGTGCCGTTTGAGTTTAGTAATTGCTATTGTAATGCAATTACAAATTATCAGATCAAATATGAATTTACTTCAAAAATGGTTGCTGTAATTCATATGGTTTAAATCATTGCATTTACGATTACGTTTGTAGTTGTAATTTGTAATTTCGTCTACACAATTGTAATTGTAATTAATTGCACTTCAAACATAATTCAAGTAGCCCAAATCTGAGTAACCTCAATAAGTTGACAATTCTAGTACAACATAATCCGCATTATTTAACAATTTCCAGAATAATACAAAGTGCTTTCCATATTCTAATGTAGATTTCCAGTAAATGCGTATTTGCAAAAAAATACACAAGCGGTCAACCTGCATTGATTGCGTGCAACATGACATTTTAGTGAGAAATAAGTGGCGCATTACTGACTAGGATAAGCTGACAAATAAATAAACAAGCTCTTCAAGTGTACAAGCATTTTCTAGTTCAATCGAATCACGATTTTTTACTATTCCCGAAATCGCAAATCGTATACAAATGTATTCCGAGTTCTTTCCTGAGTTTCGTCAGCGATTCACATGACAGTTGTTTTGTACAGGGTGATACAAATTTTCGCGTGCATTGATTTTTTTCTATTGGAATTGCGTTGTATTTTCTTGAAGTCTCTATTGTATAAAATGGAATACTACAACGGTTATGTACCACCCTGAACACCACTTTACATTCTGAGATTATTGCAGATGGATGATTGGGCTAAGGTCTTTAAAATTGGGGTCTTCCATGTAAATATGAAGTAGGTTAGCACGAAACCATAATTATCGAGGATTTTGACAGTGCAAAACAACCGAAACGGACCGAGGCCGTTCGATAGTGGAATATTGCGAATTGAGAGACAATTTCTGTAATGCATTTGCAATGTCACCTTTGTCCACATTTGTTTGAATGAGTCAGAAACGTTCACAGAACTCGTTGAGAGAGAGAGAGAGTACTTGGAATATTACAAAATTTTTGAAACAAGTTTAATAATTAAAACCTACGAGTAAGAAATGGTTAGATCTTCGCTATTGAATGCATCACCATTTACTAATAGACGACTAATTGGTGGTTTAACTCTCTCAAAAAATATGGCGAGAAGACGAACATCACAAGAAATCAAACTCCAGGTTGTGGATTCCTTTAGAGGTGCAATCAAAGTAAGATCATTCATGGGAGGAGGTGGAGATGACGAGGAGGAGAATGAAAGAGCCATGCACCGACATCGGTACAACAATCGCTGTAACAAAAAGAACGGAATTGGCTGGTGGGAACCTCCGATGGAATGTCTCCCTTTGGATTTTTGCAGAGAGTAATTTATTCAGATGTTTACTTGTTTGATAATTTCAAATTATTTGTATGCATAATATTGAATTACTTTCATTTTTAAAGTACGAGTCTTCATGGTCTCAAATACATTGGGCAGCCGAGAAGACATATGGCGGAAAGGTAACTAAATCGGTGGTGGCTTTATTTTCGGCTTAACATATTTACATTTTTGACTGAAATATTTTAAATTCAGAATATTCTGGCTTCTGGCATTCCTGATCGGAGTGGTTGCGGCAATCTACTTGAGCTCAGACGGTAATACAATAATATGATTGTAGAACTATCTGCCACTACTGACGAGAGTAAATTGAAATATCTATTTGGATCTATTTTAATTTTTCCCATGCGAATCAGTCTGGAGAAAATACAAGGAGTCTCCTGTGATTGTCACATTTGAGCCAAGTGAAACAAATATAGACAAAATCCCATTCCCAGCAGTCACCATTTGTAACATGAACAAAGTGCTTAGATCGAAAGCGGAAAATTACATCGAGTAAGTCTGCAGTTTCGACACAAACGGTAACATTCAACATAACCTGTTAAAATGATTTATCAATGAAAAATTTGTATCAATAAAAGGTTGGCCTCAAAAGATTACGATTACAACTCAAAAGATGACAACTGTTCTGCAAGTCTAAAAGATGTCTACAATTTGAACCACGTTTGTTCTTCATCAAAAAGTTTTTCAAATAGGTTTAACTTTTCGTCACCCCAAGGATTCATTGACCAAGGATTAGTGGACTTTGCATCCGCCTGTATTGGAAAGGAGGATACGTCTCAAAATGCTATTCAAAGTTTTCTTCAAGAGGTACAGGCATTTCAGATTTTCTAATTCAATTTTTGTATCTCAGAAGGAAGCACGTAACTGTGATAAACGTTATCTTGCAATAATTTGTAATTCTTTTCACATTCTCTCCAGGCTTCACAACCGTGTCGAGAAATGATACCACTATGCATTTGGCATGACAAAGTTATAGAAAATTGTACTACACTATTTCGACCAATTGAAACAGATTTTGGAAAATGTTGTACTTTTAACATGGTTCCACAAACGCTTCTCCGGGTGTTTCAGTAAGGGAACGACCATAAATTCAGCATCTGTATCACTTTTATCATACGGGCAGGCATAATGAGAAAATCACGCTCTGTTTTGTAGAAACGATACTAGAGATGACGAAGCCGAGCTTGAAATGTGGTCGCACTGGGATGCTGCTGAAGGGGGTTTATTTCCACAAGATGAACCAACAGAAACCAACAAAAGAATTGAACGACCCAGGCGACAAATTCGGGCTGGAAAATCTTTCGGATTATCAATATTGTTGGATCCTGACCTTGATGAATATTTCTGTACAACTTCAGACTCAACAGGGTTCCGAGTAAGTACGAGTATATGTAGTATTTCAAGTCATGCATTATCCCATATTTGGATTAGATTGTTATCCCCTAACAAATTTGACAGCTATCAACACATTTACCTACCGAAACACCGCACATTGTTGACTTTGGCATCGGGATCAATTCAAATTCTGAAGTATTTGTAGATGTCAGACCTGAAATAACTACAGCTGACCGTTCTATCCTCAACTATGCTTTGGTACAAAAAAAAATATAATTATGTTATACCAGCTACAGTGCTAAAATAACACAAAAATTAAACTCCAGGAAAAGCGGCAGTGCTATTTTCCAGGAGAAATTGGTCTTCGCTTCTACAGTTATTACACGGTCGCTAATTGTATTGACGAGTGTGTGGCGAATGTGACGTATGAATCCTGCAACTGTACCCGATTCTATATGCCAAGTATGGTTTAAGTTTACATACAATTTTACCCCAAAATTTAATGTCGTAGTATAGAGTTTAAGCATGAGATTTTGATACGTTGATTTAGGAGATAACAATCAAAGGTTGTGTGGTCCAGATCGTAATCAAACTGACTGTGTCGATAAAATTCAAGGTAAGAGAAGGACCATTACTACAGTAAGAATCCATTATGTATTAGAGTAATTAAGTAATTCCATTTCTCGATAGCTGATATTGCGGATGTGGGACTCAAAAAATCCTGTGACCATTGTTTACCACCCTGCACAGAGATAAATTATGCAGCTGAAACGACCAGCACGCCCATGCAAAATGGAAACACAACCTGGATTCGTGATGACTTTAGCAAGAGTTATGCTAAATGGTACAAAATCAAAATATTTTAAAATAAAATCACCAAGTCCTTTTCTAATCGATTCCTAAATGGAACAAATAGTTGATAATTGAAGTATTTAAAATTACATGTATTAATTTCAGGTCAAGCAATAGTGTGTCCATCATTCATATCTTTTTTGGGACTGACTCCACATATGCCAGAGTGCGCAAGCAATTGTACGGAGTCACAGACTTAATCGGTAATTTAAAAGTTGTCAATTTGTCCATGCCTTCCAAAGAAATGAATGTTTTCATATGTTGAGGCGAGACGCTTGCATGGTCTGCCAATCGATCGAACCCTCAACATGGCGTAAGGGGAAAGGTTATTTGTACCCCATGTCACTGAGTAATTAACCATTTTATCACGCGCATAGTGGTGAATAAACAATTGAAACCTCCATTGGGCGGACTTGGATCCATAACAGACCCGGACCGATCTAACTTCACTATTCGTGTCAGAACTGCACTGAAATAAAAAAGAAAAACATTTAAATTAATTAATGAGTTAAAAAATTATGAAATCACTGAGATAAGTTAAATCCCAAACGAGTCATCACATCTCAATGTTTTGAAATTTGTTTAACTTGATTTAATTAATTTAAATGCTTTTTCTCTTCTGTTAGCTCGAGACCCAGACTACCATCCCAGACTACTTCACTTACTCATGTCAGAACTGAACCGAAATCAGTTAAAATAATTAGAATAAGTTTAAAAATTCTCAATCACTCAGATGTGTAAAACCTTGATCATGTGAACAGATCTGAGTGATTTCAGAATTTTTGGAATTAATATAATTAATTTAATTGAGTTTTTAAATTTCGGTTCAGTTCTGACATGAGTAAGTGAAGTTAGGCAGTCTGGGTCAGTTACGGTGTATATTTGTTTGTCCGTGTAGTTGCTCTTGCTTTGAGAGTAAATAAATTGTCACATTGCTCATACTTGGTTTTGGTGGTGCCTTATCACTCACACATTTCCCATTCAATTCGTACAATCCATAATCGGAAGCCAACCCAGCGAAGTAATGGACGTGGACCGTCATTCCAAACTGCCTAACTTCACAGAACTGAACTGAACTCAAATTTAAAAAATCAATTAAATTAATTAGGATTAGTTTAAAAATTCTAAATTTACTTCGGTTGTGTGAGACCCGAAATATGTTAACACATCCGAGTAAATTTAGAATTTTTAAACTCATTCTAATAATTTTAATTGATTTCTTAAATTTGGGTTCAGTTCTGACATGGGTAAGTGAAGTTAGGCAGTTTGGAATGACGGTCCACGTCCGTTACTTCGCCGGGTTGGCTTCCGATTATAGATTGTTCGCATTGAATAGGAAGTGTGTAAGTGATAAGGCACGGCCACCACCAAGTATGAACAGACTAGCAATTAGTGTCAAAGGACGAGCAATTTTATGTCTACGTTAGCTTTAATTTAAATTGCGTATACAACAATTTTTTGTTTTAATTTGGTGTATTTTCGTACAACGAAACTTTGCCACCATAGGTGACCTCTTCAGAAAAACGCATTTTCATTTATCCATATGATTTCTTTTAGCCAACACGGGTGGTTTAATGGGACTGTGCCTTGGATTTAGTGGTCTTTCTGCTATGGAAGTACTTTACTTTCTCTCATTGCGTGCTTGGTGTCGTACACGAAGAAAGCGAACGTTGGGATCCCGAGTGGCCCAAAAATTCCATGACCTTTGGACAAAGATAAAAGCCGTGAATACATATGGACATGAGAAACAATCACGTGAGAATTCCATGGGCCAAAACAAGTTTGGGACACATTCGCAATCGAAGAGACAGCAAAATCGAATTCTGCCTACAGTTTCTATTTCAGAATATGCAAATCCTGCTTTTCAAAATAAAGTATTCACGACAACAACAGTGGACAATAATTTACCAGATTACAATAGTGTTGTGAATGAAATCAACCCTTACTACACTAATCGCTATTGGCGTCATGTGGAAATGAATAGTGAATTGTAAAATCGAAACCGATTGATCTTGAATTCTGACAACACAAAAGTATACAAGTAGTGGCTAATTTATTTGCACGCCTGTCTTTTTAAGCATCATAGCAAGGTCGGCTTGACATGACGTATGATTTATTGATAGACCGCACTCCCCAACCTAACTCAAACTCAGTTTCCGTAATTTGAATAATAAATGCAAGTTCTTTTGTCGTATGAATACTTCATGCTGTATCAATAGGTTTTATTGACTCATACAAATTGCGACCGATGCGATAATAGCATGACTTGACTCCATAAGCTGTCAATTAATTAGTTTGCATTTCGGTTGCTCTATATTTATTTTCTTTCAATCGATACAAACTTGAATGGAAGTGGAGTTCCTTGAAAATGCGTGACACTAATGGCGACACGGACTTATACATATTATTTTTATGCATCCGATTTTTTAAAAGAGATTTTGTAGTGTTAGTGGTTTGTATCGAGTAAAAAGTATTGAACACTTAGACATCTTATATTTTTCGTTTCGTTTTCCTTTCGCTCTTAAAAATGAACAATGTTACAACAAAGAAATATAACGGTAAGTGTTTCAGCAAGTACGCGTGGTGGAATCCACCAAGGGATAGTGTCTTGGTTCAATTTCTAGAGGAAACAAGTCTTGACGGCCTAAAATATATTGGACAGAAGGACCGACATATGATTGAAAGGTATGAAGAATTATTACAAAATTCTAGAAAGAGATTCTTAAAAAATATGAAGAAGAATTATTATGTGAATTCTGTTATCAGAATAGTATGGTTGATTGCTTTCACAATTGGAATTGTCCTCGCCGGTTTCCTAATAGCAGATGTGTGGGATAAGTACGGAAAGAATCCCATTATTGTAGCATTTTCACCAGATGAGCTGAGCATTTCTAGACTACCATTTCCGGCAATTACAATTTGCAATGCAAATCGAGTTCTCAAAAGAGTTGTTCTTGAAATACAAAAGTAATTCAATCTTCGTCAAATCTATTAATCAAATTTCACGAACAATCTAATGAATTTTCAAAATTTTGAAGGAATTCGTCCAGTGCGAATAATCAAACCAGGTCTAAAGCACAAGATGAACTCAAAGTTATAAATTCTATTTGTACATCAAGTCCGAGCTTGTCTCAAATGATAAATTACTATTCAAATTCAAGTACACACGAAGGAGGTATTGACAAACCAGTAGGCACACATGTCATCGATTTACTCGAAAAGGTAATGAGGTATACAGTTAAAACATAATTAAAATTTATTACACTGATTAAGAATTCGTAAAAGGTTTCTCAACCCTGTGGTGAAATGATCGACCGTTGTTTCGCTGGAACGATTGAAGTTCCATGTGAACTGGAATTCCATTCTACCATAACAGAGGCTGGGAAATGTTGTACTGCAAATATGTTGCCTTCATCATTACTTCTGAACTAGTAGCTATATTATTGCCAGTGAATTATAATTAGCGAGTTCTATCAAATTATACTAACACCATTCTACTTCTCTTAGTCCAGGAATGTTCGAACCGCAACATGAAATCCGAACGAAGCGCGCGTTGGAGTTTACAGAAAATATCACAAACCGTTGGAGAAAATGGGAGTTTAAAAATGGTTTCGTTAGTGAACAGTCTTCATATGATGGGTCAAGACCAATACGACAATTTAAACCAGGGAAATCTTTTGGTCTCAGTCTCTTACTTTTCCCTGACCTAGAGAATTATTATTGCACTTCTGGGGATTCTCTCGGATTTAAGGTAGAATTTGGTCTAAATATTTTCTTTGAGAATTTTGGTAGACGGAATTAATTCCAAGACAGCAAGGAACCACTTTCGTCAAAGAATAAGTTGTTTCTAGCCGACAATAACTCAAGAAACTACGGGTCATCTAAAAATGCTGAAAAATGAATAAAATGAATTATTTTTTCTATCCAGGTCGTCGCACACTCACCGCTTGAATTTCCTCACCCTTTAGAATTTGGAATGGCTGTTCCACCAAATACGGAAGTTCATGCGATCATATCACCTGAGTTGACACTTGCAGATGATGACATTTTTAATGTCGATGTAGTAGGTTGTTCAAAATTTTATGTCATCAACAAAACCCCAATGAAAACATGTTTCAGTTGGAAGATTTTGATGTATTTAATTGAATTTGATTGGTTTTCATTGGATTTGATTTGATTGGATTTGATTTGATTTGATTTGATTGGTTTTGATTGGATTTGATTGGATTTGATTGGATTTTGTTGGATTTGATTGGATTTGATTGGTTTTGATTGGATTTGATTGGATTTTGTTGGATTTTATTGGATTTTATTGGTTTTGATTGGATTTGATTGGATTTTATTTATAAAAAAAATTAAAATAGAGATTTCTGATTTTGAAGTTCTGTCTGAGATTATAATGATACAAAATTCTTACATTACAGTCTTCACGGCGCTGCTATTTTCCAGATGAATACAAATTAAAATATTTCAAAGCTTACACTGACTCAAATTGCATTGATGAATGCTCCTCGAATTACACTGTTCAAGGTTGTGGGTGCGTCTGGTATTTCCAGCCTCGTAAGTTATTATGTATAAATTAATAGTGCATGCTCGAAAAATAACCTTGTTCTAATGCGGGTAATTTTTTGGAACAGATGACAACGTTACAAGACTGTGTGGTGAAAGTGATCACAATTGTACTAGAAAATTGGCAGGTGCACACAAACACACTTTCAAAAGAAAATTTACGTCCTTAGTTTGCTTTCAATTCAAAACAAACTTCTATTTGTATTATTTTGAACAATTTGAAGAAAACACAGCCCGTGGTATTTTACACTGTACTTTGTGTTATCCACTTTGCAATGAATTGGATTACCATTTGGAATCGTCACAATCACCCCTTCAGAACTACTCCATGCTCTTGCCCACGGATGGAAGTGAGAGTGACAAAATGCAAAAATCTGCCTGGTAATTTTCTTGTAATTTAATCTCGAATGTCAGCGGATTCTATAGGGTGTAAAATCTGGTGACTAATAGCATGATCGTTTAGACAAGACGAATTTGTTTTCTTCCAGGTTTGGTAAACCGGTGACAATATTGAATATATTTTACGGTCAGCGGACCACAGTTCCCAAAGTACGAAAGAAATTGTTTGAATCTACCGACCTGATCGGTACGGAATTTCTTCACCATTTTGATTTCGTCAGTTTTTTTCAATTTTCTTAAATACGCTATTCTTTGGTATTCTAGCCAGCACAGGTGGACTACTTGGACTCTGTCTTGGATTTAGTGGTCTCAGTGCAGTTGAATTAGTTTATTTCTGTACTCTTCGCACATGGTTTCAGAAGAAACAACTTAAACGTGCTGTCAAAAATATCGGGGGACGATTCATCAGTGCTGTGAAGAAACTGATGAGTATTAATAAGTTCAAGCATCATGTCACAATCATTGAGACAAATAATGTTCCATTGTTTGAGGTCAACCACGAATTGATATCACACTGGAAAACCAGTCAAATCAATTCAATCTATTCGACGCAGCCCAGTATTGAAAAGTTTGGCCAACGAAATTTCAAATCAATATAATTATTAATAAAAATCGTACTGATATTGTATGACGTAAGAAGTCCATGTCGAATTTGTCCAAATGACCGTACGATTTATTGCCAAGAAATAATATTGCGTGCGTGACAATAATTTAATATCATCCTCCATTACAAATTCTAGACCTTGAAATTGGAGTAATTGTTGTCAAGTAAAGGTTACATTCTAGGAATTTGTAACACTATGCAATGTACATGCGATGCCTCACGAATCCCGAACATTAAATGAACTGTAAATGATTTGGACTAAAAGCAATTACTCCGATTGATCACAAATTAGTGAAAAAGATTAGCGGGAGTCACGGAGTGAGAATGAAAATCAATAGATACGTTATGTATAAGGAAT
This sequence comes from Protaphorura tricampata, assembly GCA_034698835.1. Classification (NCBI taxonomy): domain Eukaryota; kingdom Metazoa; phylum Arthropoda; class Collembola; order Poduromorpha; family Onychiuridae; genus Protaphorura; species Protaphorura tricampata. The sequence goes on from JAQGCB010000383.1 coordinate 14,813, forward strand.
AAAAATTCGAATCGTAGGATTGATTTTCCGGTCTACCTGATTTATCGGCAATTTACCCATGTGGACTCAATTAAGCATTCCAGCACTAAACTTCCGAATAACCTACGATTATTTACTAATCATACATTTATAACAATAAATCTTAATGGATTTGGTAAAAGCAACACGGACGTATTCTTACTTGAACTTGACTGTTGACTTTAGAAATTATCTTCGCATTCGCAATTCGTATTTTGAATCAGAATATGTAAGAATGGGCAAGTCCAATAAATTTTCCAATATTTCCTTGAAGAAACCTCGTTGCAGAAGTAGTCAATGTTGGAAAAATCCAGCTTCAGATTTGGTGGTTGTTCAATTCTGCCACGATACTAGTCTTCATGGGTTAAAATATGTCGGGCAAAAGAATCGTCACGTATCTGAAAGGTATTTTTGTACAATAATCAGAAGTAGAAGTAACGAGTTAAAGTCATATTCGTAACAAATCTTTTTCAGAATATTTTGGCTAATTGCATTCATCTCTGGAATTGTCTTCGCCGCTTATTTGATATCAGATGTCTGGTATAAGTACAAATCGAACCCAGTTTTTGTTGCATTTGCTCCGAAAGAACTGTCAATCTCGAAACTCCCATTACCAGCACTCACGGTTTGTAATATGAATAGAATTCGGAAAAAAGTGGTCGACGATATAAAACAGTAAGCTGGAGTAATATATCGTCACATAAATATACACATATTATAAATCACCTTATTCTATACGTATAATTACTGCAGGAATGCAATCAGTCAAGATATATCAGTCAGAACGAAAGCTCTTGAAGAAATTGAAATGGTGAATGCGATTTGTGGAGCAACTCCGAGTATGTCGAAGTTGATGACTCAAAAGGATAACCCACCTGCAAAAGATACGAACACTACTGGTTTAAAATATAACAGCAGTCGAATCATCGACTTTCTATTTGAGGTTAATTTTTCACAGTCGATATTTTGTCATAACTAAATGGAATTTTTTATAATAATTTATCATTGTTTAAAAAACTATGGGGCTATCAGGCGTCCCGACCCTGTAATGAGATGATTCAACGGTGCTTTTTTGGGGATTTGGACTTTCCGTGCGCGTTTGAATTTTTTCCAGTCATCACCGAGTCTGGAATGTGTTGTAGTTTAAATATGATGCCTTCAAGCCTATTGCTTTACTTGTAAGTATCTTAGTATCTGTCTGTAACTTTAAAAAACAAATAAAAGTGCCTGGAACGTTATTAAGGAATGTGTGGTAATTAATTAATTTTTTCATTGCAGCCCGGAGACATTTGAACCACAGGAGTGGAAAGCTACGGAAAAAGAAATAAATTATTACGATGCTACAGTTAAAGCGTGGGAACAATGGGACTACAAGAAAGGTTTTGTGTTGGATAAGAACTATAATAACATGGATCAACGTCCGTTCAGCCCACAAACTTCAGGGAAATCAAATTCTGTATCTCTTCTTCTTTACCCCGATTTGGATGATTATTATTGTACAAGTAGTGATTCTTCGGGATTTTTGGTAATTTTTTATAAATCTATAATGCAATTATATATTAATCCGTTCCACACGGACTATATGAATTAGGTGGCCGCACACAAGCCAATGGAATGTCCACATCCAGTCGATTTTGGAATGGCCATTCCACCAGGAGGGGAAGTGTTCGGTATCTTAACTCCGCAACTTACTCAAGCTGACTCATCAATTTCTAGCGTGTCCATTGTAATTTAAGAATTATTAAACAAATACATAATCTCACATAAAAATTAAGGCAAAAGGGAATATGACATTAAATTGACTGCGATACTTTTTAGGCTTCTAGATCATGCTACTTTCCTGGCGAGTTTCCCCTCAAATACTATAAAATTTACACAGAGGCAAATTGTGAAGATGAATGCATCTCTAATTTTACAGTCACAGAATGCGGTTGTGCTCGATATTACCATCCACGTAAGATCTTTTTGTATAAAATCGTTATATATAATTGTTCCTAAGATTCTGATCATAAATAACAGGTGAAAGTGTGACAAAAGTCTGCGGAGAACTGGATCTACCATGTTGGTCCTATGTTTCAGGTAAATCAGTTAGAAGGGATTTCCAATTTTTTAAACATTGATTTTCAAATTTATGTATTTTTATTAAGCAAAACTACTAATGGAACTCAGTCACATTTGTGGTTTCTGCTATCCACTTTGCAATGAATTGGACTACAGGATTTCAACATCTCTTTCGTCCCTCCAGAGTCATACTACGCTTTGGCCTCTTGAAAAGAACCACCAGAATATTACAAATTCGACATGGTAAGACGAAATAGAACAACAATGGTCAAATTCCAGAACTAATTTTTGCTTATTAGGTATGGAAAACCCGTCACGATTTTGAATATCTTCTACGGGGAACGGACTACTGTTGCACGAGTTCGAAAACGGTTATTTGGATCAACGGATTTAATTGGTAGTAAATATCATGTACCTAATCAGCTATGCATTTGAAATTCTAAAATTGTCCCTTGTTTGAATATCTTAGCGAGTGTCGGTGGCTTGTTGGGACTTTGCCTGGGATTCAGTGGTCTGAGTGGTGTAGAGGTGGTCTATTTCTGCACAATGAGGACTTGGTTTCAACGAAGACGTCTCAAACATCTAGTTGTTGAAATTGCATTGAAATTTATTAATGCTTTGAGAAAACCTAAGGATGAAGTCGAGCAAATCCCACCCGATAAAAATACAATGAGCAAACAGAATAAGTTGCCCAAACCAATTTTAAGAACAAATGTAAATGTAAATGGTAAACCGGAAGGACTTTGGGGTCCAAAAAATCCGGACCGCTTCAATGTTAATGACAAGTATTATTTCTAAATTTTCTGCCTAATAAAAAATATGTACGTTTAACATCTCCTGGTACAGAATTTTTCAAGTAATTTGATTGCTTTCACTTCTATACTGCGTGTAATACACAAGGTTTGCAATTGAGAAAGTCCTACAGAAATTTGTGCATGCTTGCATGCATGCATAGACATCGAAACACTTTTATCGTATATCCTGGGCCGGGAGAAAGAAAAGTTTTTAAAACTTTGTACTACTGTACAAATTGCGATCTTTTATTTTGTTTTAACATTTAAGAAAACTTAAAAAAAGAGGGTTGAGTATTTGAGTGAAAGTTGTAAGGCTGATTCCTCAGATCTACCGCAATCTAGATTTAATTTTGATTTCCTTTTGGAATGAGTCACAGTCACCCCTCAGGTCTCGAAAAAGAAATTGTGAATGAATTACAAATAATTTTTATATATGATCGCCTGAGTTGTAAGTCTGAGGAGGATGATCCGAGTGAAGCTATTTTATATTTTCATCCACCCGAAATATCGGAGGAAAAAAGAGTTGCAATTTGTGGGCAATTGATGGGAGTCACACACTTTCTCCTCGATGCTTTCTCTCCACCAAAAATTCTTACTTTGGCCAATGGAAAATTTGCACTCCGAACATTTGGAAAACAATACGTTCTAGTAAGAAATAAAGCATTCAGATTTTGTAGGTTCGTTTGCTTTGAGTTTATCTGTTCGTTTAGTAAAACGGCAGCGGTAAAAGTTGTCCTTTTTTTTGGATCGGTATGATGGGGGTTCAATCTCATGGGCAGAAATTATATCTCCTCATATAACGCAGTCAATCTATAACCAACTCCAAAAGGTGTACAAAAACTGAGAGCTGAACTTTGAGCACGGCTTATGGCAAATATCAATTAAATTAGCTTTTGATCTAATTAAGGGATTGTTAACAATTCGACCGTTTGAGTACAGAATTCTGTAATTAAAGAGCAAATTCAGTATTTAACAATGGCTAATAAACGTTCCGTATAATTCATGTTTATGGCAAAACAAGCCTGTATTTTTGCTAACGGAATCTGTTTTCTGTTTGGTCTAACAATGTCACCCAAGTAGTAAGGAAAAAGTTTTAAGGAACAGAACTAATTAATTTATTAAAATGAAGTTACACACACAGAACGCGTACACGCCAGACACCACACATGCTACCTTGACTGACCAGACTCGGTATCGTAGTATTCTTTTAGCCATGTCCTTTACAACAGATATTTGACAACTGCTACTTTGCTTTAAAATTCAAATTCGAATTCAACAGTACTAAGTCCCTACGTATATTTTCATGAGACATTGACTTGACCTCCGTTGCATTGAAAGTTTGTTGATCGTGGTACTGCTAATTTAGTATTCATATAAATTAAATTCAATCTATTTCTATCCGATGAATTCGAATTAGACACAGTTGGCTTTCCAGATATAAAAGGTCGATCGGTAATTACATGTTGGATGCAAGGTTTTCAAACGAACTAATTTTCAAAATATATTCTTAATCTAATGAATTAATTCTTGAACAGGCACTAGGATGCAGTACGGCCACTCCAGATTGGTTTTTGGACAAACAGGCTGACATTTTGTATCAACTCACACGATTCTTTCACTCTGATATTCAAAGCGTTTTGAGCCGAGTAGATGGGGATCGTGTTCTGTTGTCTAAAAAATTAACGACAATGATGGAACATTACATTCCAATTTCACAGAGACATGGAGATTTATTTGCACTTACTTTTGGGATTTTACCAATTTTGTACCTGCCAAAGGTGAGAGCTAGTTATCGGACTCCTTCCTCGCTGACTTTTATTAACATAAATTTTATTTCGACAGACTGCTAACGGAATTTCAATTCAAGCCTCACTTATTCTTCAGACTTGTTTAATGCGAAAAGGCGTTCTTGGTGGGATGGTCATGTATCAAAACAAGTACTTACATAATTTTCTCACATGTTCCGAAATGCCATTGAATTATACGGAAATAATTTAGGTAACTGCTATTTCCTCATTTTTTTTAAATGCACAGAGTTGTTGCTGTCGAGCTTGGACAAGATTTAGCTCAAAAACTCGCCTTTATTCAGCCCTACAGAATGCCGGTAAATTATTATTTGATTTACACAATTCTAATTCCTTGTATATAAAGTTGCTTCAACGAAATGTGGACCAATCAGTAGTATCGAATTTTACTTCCAGCCTGCTGATACTGTCAAAGTTGATTTCAAACTCCCAATGGGTGTACAACTTTTAGTCGTATATTTGAGCAAACGTGATTTGGAGGAATTGATGCAAAATTCGGTCAGATTTCAACATCCGTCCACGAGTGACCAACATGCTTACAATAACAATAATTTGAAGGTATGCCAAAGTCTAAGGGAAAATGCTGTTTTTTAAATGTACGGCCAAATTTAATATGTACATATTATTTTTCAGGAACGATTTGGTATGGCGATTAATTCCATCCGAGAAGAAGAACCATCTCCGTCTGACATTTCATCAAATATTTCTTCCATTCCATTGTCTGAGGAAATGCAATACAGTACTCAAGTTGAAGTTGACGTTGTGAATGGCTCATTTGTCGTTTCACCAGTTCAAGAAAGAGATCCTTTGGAAAATTTAAGACAAGAATTTGATCAAAGCTTACTTGGAAGTCCTGTCGTTCAACATTTCCCAGAATCCAGTCCTACTGGACGTAGAAAATTCCAAAGTTTGACTGAAACTTCCATAGCACATTTGTCTTGTCTACAGTTGAAAGAAAATCGTCCTGGACTAGATAAATCATCGTCGTGCCATCGTTGTCGTAGTACAGAAAATCTACAATACTCGAATTCAGAGGTAAATTAGTAAGAGAAAACTGAACTGAACTAAACTTTTAAGTAGTTTAATTGTTATCATGTGTACCAGAGTGACGAAATCAAAATATTTGGAACACTGAAAAAATACTCAAGTTTAGCAGATCCAGTCTTTCCATTTGTTCGATGTGATGGGAAAAGCATGTCACTTTCTCTGGTCAACTCATTTGCAGAAGTCAATTCCGATGACAACGAATTGGACAAAGAAAGTCTGGCTTCCCAAGAGTCTCTTTCATCCAAATCTGACGAGGAAATTCATACGAATACGAATACTAATACGAATTATTGCTCAACAATTCCACCGGTAAAGGATGAACAACAAATTTTGACTTTGAACCCTACGCCTACCGAGCCCCAGCCCCAACAGTTCAATCCGAATCAGTCCAGAATTCCTGTAACAACGCCGTCCAGTAAGTTCGATATGCAAATTCAATCTGAAATATAGTAGCAGATTAGTAGAGACAATCGCTTTGAAATCCAGGTGTTCGCCGACCGATGGACTTGCCGATTGCCAAAGCTGGAACTCCAATTCTTGCCAAAAAGAAATTATGGTCAACAATTGACAATATGATTTCACCAATCAATCCATTCGACCCTCATTCCTCAGATGATGAGATGGAAAATCATTTCAATTCGGATAAAATACAAAGTAGCAGCTCTATCAAGTTAGAACACATGTACATTTTACTTACACGGTGGTTCATAACAATTCACCCAGTAGTAACCAGTAACAAACTCAAAATACTAATGTATTATTTTTTTGCAACAGAAAACCTCTCGGAAAAGAAAATTCCAATAATTCCTCCAGATACTTACAGACATTCCGTAAATTGTCTAGTCGTGATGACTCTACGAGTTATGCTTCGAGTGAAGATGAGAGTAGAAGTAGCCATAGTCATTCACATTCCCGTTACATCAATTCAGCCATATCTCCAGAGATTACAAAATGTCAAATTAATCTAGACACCACCAGCACTAGCGCTAGCGCTAGCGGTGAAACAAGCCCACACAGAAATTACGAAAATTATGATGGTCTAACGAAACGTAAAAATTCAACGACTACATCTGACAATAGCGAATCTGAAGAAATTTACAGTCGAGCTTCCGTATTTATGTATTGTTTTGGGACAATGAGACTTTTAATTGTTTTGGATCCAATCTATGAAGACAATTCAGATCTAATTAATACTCTGGTAAGTCGATACAAGTTGCCCTTGCCGTTTTGCTGTGGTGAAATATGTTGAACCAATTATCAATAGCGAAAATTATTTTGGTACTATTTCAGTGGGGATACGGTTCATCCAGTATAATTGATTTGAAAGAGGCTGTGACGAGTGTTGAAGAGCAGAGTCAATTTTCAAATCAAAGTGATCCATACTGTTTCCTACGCTATGAATCTGTTTGGAAGAGTTTAGCTCATGGTGGAAGAAATGAAGTCATGGATTTTAATACTGTTCAACTCATGCATCAAGATTTTACATCATTTCCAAATATTCATGAGCTAATTATCCGGTTAGTACCGAATTACCCTTATTTCACTGCCAAACCAACTATAGACCAGACCAGAATTTTAAAAATAAAATAAATTATTTTATTCTAACAGTGGCGAGGATCATGTCGTGTACGGGTATCAGTGTGTTGGGTCAGAAGTTTATTATCAACAGAGTGCTGGACTACAACCAGGACTTCCAATGCCGTCAGATCTAATGGGAAAAGTTCCACAGAAAGCCAAAAGACGTTTGGAACGTGATCATAGTATTTTAATTCTTTGAACTCTAAATAAAAACTGATCGGGCTGTGCAATTCGATAAAAAATTTGTGTGTTGGATTAATTGACGTGGACTATGCATGAATGCATGAAATAATGAATCATCCAAAACGACAAGTCCCAAATACTTAACTTTTCCAGTCACATTTTTTTTATTTTTCATTTTAGCAGTCACAAGTGCGAACACCTGGTTTTATGTTTTATGTACGACATAATTCTTAGGTAAACCGAGACAAGAACCGAACTTTTTTTCGAGGAGTCATCATTATTTTTTTCCCTTTCCTTCCCCCATGATTTTTTCCTTCACATTAAAGCAATTTTTTTTTGCGTGTATAAATTGCATTTCCATTTTATTTACAGTACCGAATCACGGATTGCACCAAATAATTCTAATGCAATGCGGATATGCGGAATCCAAAATAATGTATGAATATATGTAATGTAATGTATTAGAGAGTAACCATAGAATTATACATGATAAGCTGACTCCATTCACTTACACTACACTACATTTAAAATGTAATGAACGAACGAGTCTGCTTAAACAAAAACATAGTGGGTTAAACTTTGAAATATTTATCACAAATGAGATTTCGGTAATATAATAAAGGATAAGAGGATTGAATTAAATAACAAATTAGTTAGTCTTCACGTGAATTTCAAACTTCACGTCACAATTTTTTTGAATGGTCTGAATTTAAAATGAAAAACTAAACATTGCAACCTTATAATTCATAATGCAAAATGTTTGTAACTCCAATTGCATTATTTTTTCCTTCTTGCAAGTTACAATGCCTAAAAACTCATCCGATTTCTTATAAATATAATGAATGAATCGAATTTGAAGAAAGTACAGGAGACCACAAACAAAAAAAAATTTCATGCACACATCGCGTCAACGTAAAATTTTACAATTGTTCTCTTTTTTTTTCCTCTCTCTCTCTCTCTCTCT
>JAQGCB010000384.1:0-23258 GCA_034698835.1 Protaphorura tricampata
GTCAACGTTTCCCAGGGGTCTCATAGTTCTTTTCACTGCCTTCGCTTTCCGTTGGAAATCCACAATGTCTGGAGAGGCGGGTCGCTGCAGAGAAAGAATTAATGAAAATTAATTTAAAAAACGAAGTAAACCAAACAAGGAACACGGATAATAGTAAATTCTCAAAATTGTCTTACTCGACTAATTGTCTCTGCCTTTGTCTTCGCGGTACTTCTCAAATTCGCACGCCTTGGAGCACCACCCGCTGTTTTAGTTACGACGACAGAAGTGCCGGCTTTACTCGACGAAGTAGAAGTAGAAGCTAAATTTTTCCCGGTGGCCACAGCATCAATTACAGCTTCTAATTTTAATGCAGAAGTCTTCGTTCCTTTGGAATGATTTTTATTTGCGATTCCGTTTTTGGAAATTACCGGTTTGTCTACGACTCCAGGGGCGGGTGCGTTAATTTTTTCTTTTTCTTTCGCAGAATTTTTACTTCGATTCACTGGTAATTTTAATTGATTTTCTCCAGAAGTGCCCTTCTTCACGGGTACTGGATTTTTTGTTGATGATTTACTTGGTTTGGACACTGCTACAGTTGAAACCCCTGGTAATTGTGCTAATACTCTCTCCGAGCGTTTACGTGTCGTTGTTGTATCCACGGCATTAGTAGTAGAGTCAGGAGATTTTGTTTTATAAAGTTGGAGTTGCTCGCCTTGATTCATACTGAAACTGAACCCCCTAGTTTGGTTAATGGTTAATGGTGTTGTAGTTAGTATTTATTGCTTTATCAGCAATAATAAAAACACTAACACAACTAGTCTTCGTCGTCCGTCACCAAATCCCATGCACTGCAGATGCAAAGTGTATGTGTGTATGTATGCAATGTAGTCAGACAGAGGCAGTCCAATTCCCAGGAAACAACTTTGCCTTAATGTATTGGAGAGTGGGCTAGTTTAGACAGACTAGTAATTGATGTTGATGTTTTCTCTGTATTTTTAATATCAAATTACAAATATTATGATAACTACCAAGCTTCGTTGTTCGTTTCAGTCTCTCTGTCTCTCTACTAGAATATTATGAGTATTTAGTATGGATGGACCTAAATATGGGGATGTACACAAACACAGTACGTGTTTGATTCTAACTAACTACTGAAGCTGACTACAACACTGCTTCTACTGATAAGAGATAATAATACATACATACTATTATTATTAGACTTGACGGTGTCAGCCAGAATATTTACTTAGAGAAAAATCAAATCCAATGAACCTGAGCTACAAGTATACTTACGCACGTAGCCAAATGCCAAAGTTGTCAAACAACCTTGACCCTGACTTAAGCCAAGCGACACCATGTATGGGCTACACTATAGCGAAAACTAGGATGAGTTGAATAATAATTTGTCATTATGTATGTATGAGAGCGATTCGTAGCACGCCTATTAAAAAATTTACTCCTAGCCAAAATTCAGTATGAGATGACCTTGACCTCTCTAGATATACGATACCTGGAGTTGGAGTGTATATGACATAATTATAACGATATTATCGAGAAAAATCATCCTTTCATATCGAGGTATTCAACAGCCGTGCCGTATTGATTACTGATTACATATTGTCTTTGTTCTTTGTCTGTAACGCTGTATCTGACTCATACTGACCTGTGACCTGAGTCATGTTGCTGACCTGTGACCTGACTCATGCTGCTGACCTGTGACCTGACTCATGCTGCTGACCTGTGACCTGACTCATGCTGCTGTGACCTGTGACCTGACCTCCTCTGGACTCATGTTTTAAACCACGAAAAAATGAAAAGAATAACAATAATAATTGAAATAAAAAAAGAAGCGTGTGCGTGTCGTGGTACGTAGTGTAGTGCAGTGTGTGGCGTGGCGTTAATTAACTAGCCAATTAGTTCGTCACGTCAATTGTGACAAGACACAAGATAAACATGTGTTAGTTAAATTTTTAATGGACGTTTTAATTAATTATCACTAATTAAAATATATTAACTCACCAACATCCATACATCCATGCAATACTGATACAGAAGAAATCGGCTGACTGTCGTCCGATGAGCTCGCCAGTAGTCTGTTACACGTTACGTATACGTACACTTAAAACTGAATGATTCTGACTCTGACGTCCGACCAAATTTTCCGATAATATTTTTCCAGCTCCAGACAATAATAATTTAATTTAATTTCGTTCACTGTTCACTGTTTACTGTTTCTTTACGTACATGTCCTTCTCAGCCGGGTTCTGAACTTCGAATGCCTTTCCCTTTGCCGCAAGTTCTAACCAGAATTCTGGATTTCAATGTTATTCTTTTGTCTCTAATCTGCCGCGTTTTTTTGAGCGACTGCTCTTTGTTGTTTTAAATTCTGCGCCTGCGGGCGTAAAATTTACTAAATTTTTCTAATACTCGCGTCCCATTATCCTTGGTTCGGATTTTACAGTGTTTTTTTTATAAATACGTACCGTAAAATACCGAATAAGAACCCGGGTTAGTATTTTTCTGGCTCCCTCGAGACCCGGTTTATATACGAGTACCAGGGCAATGGAATACATAGGTTCTTATGGAAGAATGTAGAATTTGACCCGGTTACTATTCGGGTTTCTAATCGGCATTTTACGGTAGGTAATGTACCTCATTAATTGACACAACCGTATGCAAATCAAAATCGCGTATTTCTAGGAGAGAAAGGAAGTCAAAAACGTGGGGTGTCAAAAATGGGTTTTAAACACCAATTTGGCCCCGGACTTATAATGTGCCTAGATGAAAAAAAAAGTTAAAGCTATGTTCTCTAAAAATCCCTAATCCCTATGCAATGCAAAGCCGGAGAATCGTACACACATTGTTACAAAGCGAAAAGGGACGGTATCAAAATTATTCTCATAAACATTGTTAAACAACAATGACAACAACAATAAATTGTTAAACAACAATACTTACGAAAGATGAACGCAAACGTTCTTAGTTTTTGGGCTTTGGTACGATGGGGCATGCAAATTGGATTTCATAATTAATTCAACATCAGCAAGAGTGAGTAGAGTTCGGTCGCGTATTATCTGTATATGTCTGACCTTTCTCCGACTTTCTCCGTTGCACCTCATGGAGAAAGTGGTGCGAGTCCGTAGACGCTGACCTTACCGAAATGAATTCAAGCCGATATTACTATTAGGCATAATACTGTCATTTGCTGCGTATAAGTATACTGTAAGAGAATATGAACATGACACGGCAGTGAATATCTCGATTCTCGAGGGCAGTATTCGTATTTATTTTCCATCGAATATTTATTATTTGTATTCTTTTCATTTGATATCTTTTCCGATATCATAATATTCGATTAGTGTATTGAATTTGTATTCACCAACTTCATCCAATGTTTACGCCCTCTGAATAAGCGAATCTATTCCTTGAGACGTCATACTGATTTTGTGTTGGTTCAATCCCGATCATTTCTCGACATTCGAAGGAATTCGTTGCAATCATAACCCGATCCTTTGAAACTGGATCCAAAGCATATCGTTCAACAATAATGCCTATCAATCCTGGGATCCTTTTTTTTGTAATACTGAGCATTTTGAGAGTCGTGGGCCAATCATTTCCCATTTCATTGATTATATTGGCAAGTGACGGTTTGAGCCCCAACAATCGAATCGCAAAATTTTCACTGAATCCATTGTCATAAATCTTGAACGATTTCAAGGTTGGCAGGTTAGAAACATTCTGTGTCCCACTATTGAATAAATTGACGAAAACAGTTGGTCCACCAATTTGAAGGGTTTTTAGAACACAACATGGTTTAAACCAACTCAAGTCAATTCTTGGAGTTTGAAGAGTAATGTGTTCAAATTTTGAACCTTTGATTTCTAAAAGTTCACCAATTTTCTTGCAAATTCCTACACCGACAGTGTAATCTCCAGGTCCAAATGTAAATGTTGACAAATTGCTCATATTATTGATGATGAATGAGAAATCATCTTCACAGAAACTAGAGAGCTCCAATTGACACTCCGTTAAATTCTCAAGATCAAAATTTTCGTAAGTGTTAGGAGAAAGTGAGTCTGCACAGAGGTGTAGCTTTTTCAGATTTATGCATGGCTTGAGAAAACGTGTGTCGAACAATTCAATGTAAACCATGAGGGATTTTAGAGTTGAAGCATTGTTTTGAAGTACTTGTGCGAATAGATCTTCATCCGTCCAATAAGGGTTCAATTCTTGAATGTATGTCAAGTGGACTAATTTTGTGGTCTCACTCATAATCGCTCGAGCTATTTGAGGGAAATAAGTGTAACATTAGTTAAAAATTAAACTCAGATTAAATTCTAGGGTTTTGTTTTGTTAAAAAGCCTGACAATCACTGATGATTATTTTAGTTACCTAATTCGTTCATTTCCAAACGACTGGTCTGAAAGTGTAATGTTTGGAGGTTTGTCAATTGTGGCGAGACCCGGAAGAACATTCTATTGAAGACTTCTGAGTATCTACCCAATGTAAGATTTGTTTCAAATGTGCAATGTAGAGAAGTCAGGCTGGAATCATGGCGAACCAAAAATTTGTATAATTCCATGCACAATTGAGTCAATAGAAGGTCGTGATATCCCGACGGAGATTTGAGATGAATTTCGACAGTGTCCAATGTGGAGAGTGTAAGTGTTTCGAATATTGCCGTAGCTGCCTCAAAATCCGCCGACTTAGAAAAAAGCATAGGATAAAATACAGTACTTTCCCTGAAGCTTAGCCTTTTTAGGTAATTGGAATTACTTACCAGATGGAAGTCCATATTAAAACTCAATTTGTTCAAGTTCTTGAACAGAATAGCATTTGCAAAAGAACGAACAGTTTCCACCGCCATGTGTTCTAAGGATTTGTCAAATCGAAGTTGTTGAACATTTTCAGAGACTTGTTTCAAGATATAAAGAATCCATTGGGCCGAATGACAGAAACCAGCAATCGTCAAACTATTAATTTCAGGGAAATCCAGATTAGACTGGAGTTTTATTTCGTTGAATAAAAATTTATTGTTCAAGTTCCGGATGCAAACTTCCTCAAATGATAGTTCCGATGTCAGGAAATACTCGATATTATCATTGGACACAGTGCCTTTGAAATTGGTCACCCTCTCTACTTCATATCGCCATATGTTGGAGACCAGACGGGCCCTCCGTTTTTCCTTCAGGTCAAAAAAGCTCACCAGTTTTGCTATCACCTGTCCAAATTAAATTAAATAGCATTTAAAATCAGTAGTCATGCACTGATTTTGCATGAGAAAAAGAAATATGTTGTGAATTCTCACGTACCAATTCAGGAAAAGGTTCAAGTTTTAGTTCATTGGATTGTGGTTCCAGTATTTCGGATGAATCAACCGATCCTTCAAAAACCTCACCATTGTCTTTTAGACACGGTTCAAATTCTGTGATTTGACTCATTCCCAAGTACCAGATCAATTTTACCTTTTAGCCAAAGTTTTTATAGTTAGTAAAACTTTTTTTTTTAGAAAATTCTGAGCGCTTCCTATTAGCTTGCAGCGATGCAATGGCTGTTTCGTTTATCGGTTGATTCACTTTGTTTGTTGACTCAAAACAAATATAAACAGCGGGCGATACGCAATGTTGTCGTCAAGTGACCTAGTCAATAGAAAATCTAGTAATTAACACCTGAAAATTGCAGTGACCGTGACCGTTACAACATACTAAAAACGAAACATTCGATGAATTCACTTTGTTTATTTCATGTACCACATTTTCTGTGCGTACAATAATTCTAGAATTTGCATTACAAATTCATATTATTCCCGTCGAATCTTTTTTTTTTTAATTATGGCAATATCTCTGGGTCATTCTGCATCTCTGGGCCATTCTGCATCTCTGGACCACTTGAGCCATCAGGTTGATCCGTCGAAACTTCGGGTGATTCATTTACACCTCGATCTCGGTCCGCACTCATTTTCGCAACCATGGATGTCGCAAAGAGCCAGTCACAAAAGGTCATCTAATATAAAAATATACATATAAACATATTAATAGGAATTCATTTCTGTCATGTTAAATCATCATTCCGCCAAAGAAATACACACCGCGACTATTTTCTTTGGTGTGTTATCCGTGACAATTTTACATTAAGGATTTTTTGGCTTACATCAAATCCCAAATCTGTTTCATTGGGTTGACCGCAAACTTGTGGGGCCAATTGTTTCAACACGTCCATTACATCCTGACTGGTTAAGTTCGAAAATGTCGGCTCTCTTTTCCTGAGCAAATGTTCAATTTTAATTACATGTTTCTCCAAAATTTATGACGAAAATTGTATACAATTGTTGAATTTGAATTTCTTACAGTGCAGAAATGCATTTGGGTTCTTCTGTCCAAAGGAACGGCTCAGATGGCAAATCCTTTTCAGAGAAAAGTGTCGCATCCGTAATGTCGGGATCTGCGCCACCCAATGCGGGGCTGCCGCTACTTTCGAGTCCCAGTTCTTTAAAACAAAATTCATACAATTTTAGAATGTTGACTAACTTACAAGTCCGTGTAATTCTTTACGCTTACCAGTTTCATCTTCAGGGTCCTTCGTCCCAGTGTCAGGATCAACCCCGATCACTTCATTCCGTTTATTATTTCCGATGGAATTTTTATCAAAACCACGATAAAAATCCCTTTTCAGTTTGTTCGTGAAAATAGACATATTACTGCAATTATCTCTGAGAAAATCTGGGCCCAAGGAATCTGCTTCTCCGAGTGTACTCATAACCGCAGTCGTACGATTATTTTTCCAGTAAAACTCTGTAATGAAGTTCAAATCCACAGTGGGACTCAGAATTTCTTTGGTCCTTGTCCAATATATTGCGTCTTGCTGGTTCGGTTGTGGAAGAATACTCTGAAGAAATTCTAACCCAGTGATTATGTCTTTGTCATTGTGACTTTTGCGGTAAGAATCGTAGAGGTCACATAAAGATGGTAGAGGATCTGGGATTGGTGGCAGATTTGCTCCTGAAAAATATTTAGTAGGAAGTAATATTAGAAATATTAGTAGGTACCTATTATTTTCACTCTCGAGCATTCTTTTACCTGCTTCAAATCCCAAGCTAGGAACAAGTATTTCGATTAGGAGTCTTTCAAAGACTTGACTAAGATGTGGGCCTTCGATTTCGGCCAGGACTTCTACATACGAAACCGACGGAGGCCTAGATGTCCCATCTTCACCCATTAGTTCATGTAACGCTGCCTGGTCTTCTGGTCCCATTTCCATAGAACGTCTCAAAATACTTTCCCTGCTTTTTTCTGCATCACAGACCACAAAATTTGTTAGAAAATATGTATAGTAAACACATTTGAGTGTAAAAAGTATCTTTAGACGGTATATTTACCATTCGTAATATCCCAACCGTACATTTCATCGGTTACAGGAAGTTCGACCTCTAACGAATATCGCGGCGGCCGCCAAAGCGTCTCCCGGTCTTCTCCTTCTTCCTCTTCCAATAACACGATATCGTCCTGAGTAGCGATGGTTGGACGTTGGACTCCTTTTTTGACTGACTCTTGATTCAATCCACTTCCTTTTCTGCTTGCAGTATCTGATTGTTTCTTTACTGCATCTTTCTTGGCACCAACATTTTGAACAGATTGTTTTTTTGTAGAATCTCCATTTTTCTTTGATTTCTTTCCGGTGGTATCATGAACCGATGGTTTCTTTGTAGATTCGACACTAAATACAGATTTTTGTTTCGAAGCATCTTGCTTCCCCGTAGCTTTTTTGGCTGACGTATCGATCACCGATTGTTTTTTTGAATAATCTTCTTTTATTGAGTCTTTTTTGACCGAATCTTCTTTTATTGAGTCTTTTTTGACCGAATCTTCTTTCATTGAGTCTTTTTTGACTGAATCTTCAACTTTCTCGGCTGTGTTGTCAATTATTGGCTCCTTTTTCTCTGCGGGTGCGACATCATTCACTGGAGTCTTTTTCAGTAGTAGCGTTTGATCCGTTCGGCCGCCATTCCGTAACATTTCGTTTCGTTGTGGAATTTCCAGGTAAATCACAGCCGCTATAGCCACCAAGCATTGGAGGAACTAAAAGTCATGCTTAGGGTTAATTTTTTCCCTGAGACAATTTAGGACCAAAATATCGTTACCTGCCAAATCAAAATCGGCTCGAACGGGTTGTGACTTGTTTGGAAAGCAATTGAAGGAATTGAATCTATAGGAGTCACAATAACACATTTATTTAAAGTATTTCAAAACATTAATAAATTTTTTAAATTCAACGTACACCAAATTCTGTCAAAATCTGAAGCTGAAACATCAATTAAAATTCCGGGGCAATCTCTCATAAGAAGCCAGAATCCGAAACGAGTGAGAGGACACACATTATCTGGGGATACATTCAAAGCTTTGCCTTCATTCATTTCTAATAATTTGACATCATGAACTTCATGATTATCAACATGGCCATGCCCACATCCTTTGTCCTGTAATTTTTCACCGTTTGTATTCAATTTTCTCATCCACTCAGGAAACATCCCTTGGTTTCCCCAAGATCCTCCTAATTCGCCGGCTCGTTTGTACAATTTTCTGATGTGGCTTAAATATCTGAAAAGCAAGTAATAAAATTGTGGATTCTTTCTGCGGCATGGTTACGTTTCATGCTGAAACTGCAATCTGACCTGATCGTTACGTCTGACAAATTTCTCTGCTCTGTCTGAAGGGAATTTTTTGCAGTTATGAATCCATATTTCTGATTCAGGACGTCGACCAAACCACCAAAATCACATGCACAGGTCGAAGTATGAGGAGTGACTTCCGTTCCACCTGAAATGGAGCCAACTCCGGAGAGTCCGCCGAGCATATCACCGGCAGGATTTATAAAAACTCCTTTCCCATCCTTGTGACCATCCAGCCATTTACCCTCGTACGCAGAGCCACAAGGGTATATCATTCGCCCAATTCCATGCCTTAGTCCATACTCCCAGTCTCCCTTTAATTAAAAAAATGAAAGTTGTACAAAAATTATTAATTCGGTTCATTTGATGGGTCCGTACCTGGTAGACGTGTCTAGTTGGGAAATTACAACTTTGTGTTCCTGGTAAGTACCAGGTATATCGACCTTTCCCATGAGGAACTCCTTTGGCCCAATCTCCTTTGTACACCTATTATGACATTTTACAGCTATAAGATACTCAAGAATTGTGCCAAAAACTTCAATAAAAATTAGTTTTAGTACCTGACACTCATCAACCCATGTCATGGTCCCAAATCCACTACGAACTCCCATTTCCCAATTTCCAATGTAACGATTCCCATTACTGTAAACTCTAGTTCCAAATCCATGGGGTTTACCCTCTACCCAATCACCATCATAATAATTCCCATTGTCATTCTCAGGGTCGTACCACATTTTGCCTTTCCCATGTGGTAAACCTTGTAACCATTCCCCAGCAAAAGTGTACCCCTTTCCCGTAGAGTACACTCCCCAACCTGATCGGATCCCTTCTGAGAATTGACCTTCATATACACTGCAATCTTTCCACAATAGTATTCCTTCTCCGTGCATGACGCCATTTTTAAAATCTCCCTGGAGAAACATATCGTATATCAAATCAGCCAGTTAATTTTTTGTACCCTGTCTCGAAGACTCGATTAATGGATATTTTACCTGGTACATCATTCCATTCTGCCAAGTGTACCTCCCAGGCCCTTCAAAGACCCAATTCCGAAAATTCCCCAAATAAACATGTTTGGTTTTGTACACGACACGCCCATAATCAACTTTAGCTCTGTATGCTGATGGGTCCGCATCCACGAGATATCCCAAATTATCCGGGCTACTCGGAACCTCCAGACTAAATAATTAATCATACACAAATTATATGTATATTTATAAAATTGTAAATTGAATTGAATTGAAAAAAAACTTGTCGAATCTGCTGACAAACCTATCGACAACATATCCACGAGCAAAGAGTTCATCAAAGAATGAGAATCGATCCTTTTGAAACTCAAATAATGCCTTCCATTCATTTATCATTTTGAGTGATATATTGTAGCGACGGAATCCAGCTTCATCCGAATTTTCTGTCATCAAATCCTTGTAGCCATCTCCATTTGAAGACAAAATAATATCTTCCATACTCGTACATCTTTCTTTAATAATTGTGCCAGGTTTCAAATGAGGGATTCGTTGTCTCACTGATCTTCGGAGATATGTGTCAGAGTAGTAACCCCGGAGTTGGGATACTGGCAACATTCCATCCAGGGCTTCTTTTGTATAAGTCCCAAAAGTTGCACACATTTCTCCAGTGGTCAAATGACTATTATGTCTGGTTGGAGGCGGTGGAACTGTTGCAAATTAATTGATAAGGCATGAATTTCAGGCTAAGTTAAGGCATTTATAATTATGGGGAAAACACACGCCATTTTGTACGACAAGCCTAAAACTCTCAATACCTAGCATGTCTTCTGAAGGCGAAGATTCCCCAAGAATTTCTTCACCAGAAATTTCTAAAGAATTTGACCCAGGTTGAGAAATGCCGGAATTTATGGCATCATTACTGTCTGGGGGGCTGTCGCACCAGATGATCGATTTTGGGTCTTCTCTGAGAGGCTTTCTAGGAGTGCCAACTGACTCCGCCATTATAATCGTTTTATTTAAAAACAAATCTCTTCAGATTTTCAGACGATTAAATCGATATAATGACAGTAGTTAAAGCTCAAGTGCGTTTAAATTAACGCTAACGAATTTAACATAAGTTTTTTTTTTAACGAAGGAATTGATGGTAGAAATGGCTGTGTTGTAAATTGATGTTTGGGATGCCAGGGACCCATGAGTTTCGTTGACAACGTTTGAAGTTTTGAATAAAATTGATCGTATTTGCAAGATTTTGACGAAACAATTTTGAAATATAGAAATACATTCGTTGCATTGAACTATGCACCTGGTAATTTTGTTACGCGCGTTGACAGCATGTGAAGCGCAAAACAAAAGCATGGTTTGTAATGTTTACCCTCAGAGCTGGGTCAATTACATGTGTAATTTGTAATTAATTACGAAATTACACTAACAATTATGTATTTGTAATTGTCGAAACCTGTGAAATTGTTATTGTAATATGAAAGGATATCGCGGCGAAATATAGCTGAAAGTGTACTTGAAAATTTTATTACAATTACGTAATTATAGTTGATTATTTCGCAGAAACAGTCAATTACTTGTAATTGTAATTAATTAGTGACAAATAAATGGAGGTAATTTGTAGTTAATTACATTTTAAATGTAATTGACGCATCTCTGTTCACCCTTTTGCCATGATACTTGACACTGACAGAAAGGATAGCTTCACTTTTTACGAGGAAGACATCAGGGTATACTGTACAGGAATCAATGTTTACGGACCGCCTTGTATGCGGAATATAAAGTACTGGTGGCTATTTGTGCTTCTATTTTTACAATGTAGTATAACATTATTCAATTTCAATTAACGCCTTCAGGTATTGACCATTGATGATGATGCAACCTTGAACTTTTTGTTATCGTTATGATTGTTCGTATAAAAAGCTACAAGGTCGCACAATACTATTCACACACATATGAATGAGTTTAGTGAGAGTACTATAACATTAGGTAAGGTATGAATAGTTTAATATTCACCTGTATGTGGTAGTGGTAAAGTACAATGTGGTTCATAATCACCAAATCATTTGCGCTGCGCTCTGTTGACCATAATAAGTCACGAACAAAATAATGCATATTTTTGGCCACTCTGTGTGAAGCATCACTGAATCTTATCTTAGGAATGAAAAGTGATAAGAGTTATTCTGCTTCATCAAATGTTATGAACCACCTTGTAATGTGTATTGACTAAAGCAACAGTTTATAGAAGTTTCGAGTGGTTTCGGTTTCTGAGTATTTAGTACTGTGTTAACACTGCGAGTCATTCCAGTACCAATGTAAGTGTTGAGTGAGTAGTTGGTCACTTTAACTATTCGCATTCGTTGAAATCGCTGATATTGCTGACAAAATAATATATAAATCAATACAATTATTCATTAAGTCACAGAATTAATTGTTGGAATTTCTGACGGAATTCAATTCATGTACTGTACGTGGTATTCAAATATGGAGTGAACTCGTCGGCATTCCGAAATTACGATACATTGATTTACATTGACAGTTGAAATATAAATTGGAAGGAATTCGAGGATAATATGGATAAATTCTGTGGGTCACAATTTTGGGTATGATGATGTTACATTTTCTCTAATTTACACAATGCAGGATATTTCCGTGTTTGTATTTTCCTAAGTACAGAGGAATAAAATATTAAAAGTGAGGTCATGTGCCATGTAGTATATAAACTAGTAGAATTGTTGGCTGACTTGAAAAATAGAATTGTGTTCAATAAGGAGATTGCAAAAATAAAATATTCACTAAAATTTACAATGCGGCAAGTGTAGTCAAATAATTCTCTTGAAAATAACTACAAATTGGCACATTAATATACATATCTTATTAGTGACAAGGAATTTCTAGCAAACACACAAAATACAAATACAATTTCACATTTTGCAAAACTTGGCCCAAATATCAATTCAAATGACCAAGTTCGTGAAACCTATGAAAATAAAACGATTTTATCATTTGATCATACGCTGACGGCAACTTGCCGGTGTAAACTGAAAATATACGACGACCGGCAAATTATATCAATGATACAAAACGTTTGCTTTTTTGCGTTGTTTTGGCACAACTCTTTATACACATAGGAACATTTACCTTGGAACTTGCAAAATCGTTCGTTATACAAGAGAGGTACTATTGAGCAACGTTTCATGCATGGGTTTTTGCACTAGCATGGACTTACGATTGATTATGTGTGTGGACAAACTCTTTATGCAAATGTATATGGAAACGCACTTGTACACTTGAGAAAAGTTTACCTGACATTGGCATTGACAACACAACGCAACGCAACGCTGGAATTTGCGGAAAACATGAGATCAAGGGCTGCGAATTATGGTTTTGTACTTTTAAATGTATTTCCTGCAAGCAACCCTTAAATTTTAACCTTCTACAATTTCTATCATGGAAATGTAACGAAATGATGTCAAAATTGTGAACAGAAGGGAAGTAATGATTACGGAGATTACGGATTGACGATGTAAAGTGTAAAACCGTGCACTGCATAAGGATAGGGAACATTGCGTGGAAAGTTCTGCCTTGACTGTAATAATTGAGTACTTTGTGATTAATGTAATGTAATTCAAGCCTGAGGTTGTAATAGCATGCATTCATGTTTACAATTTGAATGTCGACCTCAGTTTATGTTGTTTAGAACTGAAAAATTAAAATTAGTCATTAATTGACTCGAACTCGAATACTATTATCACATTGCTGCATATTTTTGTTCGTAAAAAATGGCACGCGGTTTACTTTCTTCCTAATGGATTTAGCGCACGTGCGCTCTGGTAAATATACCCCTAGCGATGAAAAACTTCTGTACAGCAGCCACAATGCGATGTCAGTCGAAAGAAATCGACCCCTATCCTGGCGAACACATAGCGTTTGCTATATACAGACTCATTTTTAGGTCTGTATGATCCGAGCGTTTGGGACTTGATCAAATAAAACTCCCCTGGAAACAAATTGGTAGCTAATGAATGAAAACAATACATAATCCGCTAACCAAAGCCCAATTGAAACTGCCAATTTTTATAGTTCCATGCTCTAAATTTAAAAATACGTCGCGTAGAATTCAGAAATAAATGAATATCTCCAATGAGTCAAGGTCAAATTCCTGGTTACCCTACACAAGGGGTGCCACCATCGACTAATGAGCAGCCTCCACAAGCGACTCTCTATTTAAGTGACGGCCCTCAGCAAGCATCGGCTATTCGTGCTGGTTCAAATCCGTACATCAACAGGACAGCTTATGAACCAATCACGTCAACGACTTATTCACCCTCGCAGCCAGCGCCATCTGCTCCGTCTTCATGGGCACAAAATAATACTTTGGCCACTTCGATATCACAAGAACAATCTGGGACGTCGTCATCATGGCCACCGCCACAACCGCCACCGACACAACAATTGAATGCGAATCCGAATGGTCGTAAGAACTCAGGCAAAAGAGTTCGGGTCACAGAACCCTCATTAGCAACAACCCCGACAGTTTGGGGTGCGACAAAATATGGAACAAACAAGAAAAGAACTAATGAGAATGGGGAACCTGCGAATAACAGTACGAAAACATGTGGGTGTCAGCTTAAGAGGAGTGTAATGTCTATGGCCATCATTGACCTCGTAAGTATTCAACAAACTCGGGTCGTAAATCCAAGAGTACTTTTACAAAAATTATATGGTTTCTTGTTTTAGATAGTCGCGTTCATTTGCTGTATCGTTACAATTGTCATGCTCATGCAAATGAGTTCACGAAATCAAGACGCTCAGGACCTGCTTGATCTGTCGACTGGTAAGAAAAAATTCAAATAAAATGCACTCCCTCTAGTATAGAATCTCATTTAATTTTTTAATACACAGAGAGAGAACGTAGTACAAAACTATTTCTTAGAACTGGATTGGGTACTTCAGTAATTATTATTCTCGCGTCCATCGGATTAATCATTGGAGCTCACTCGGTAAATTTTTCAACAAAACACAAAACCGTTTGATTTAAAATTAATTGACCTAATTTTCTCTGAATACACTGTACTGCTTTTTATTACAGAGGACACACGTATTTGCTGTCTCAAGCTTCGTGGTAGGTTGGATTGCATTCTTGGCCGCAATTGTTGTATATTGTTTGGCATTCTTAGTCGCAGATACACATGATGTTCCCGCTCGTTGGGGTTCACTGGTTGGAATGATCTTAGCACTTGTTTACAGGATTTACGAGTCAATCATCCTTAGTAATTTTGTAAAAGAACCAGTACCAGAAAAGGAGGAAGGGCCTGGGTACATTGAAGACGACAGTAGGGATGGTACTCGCCCCAGGGGTGCCGGTGGAGGTGGTTATAATACTTACCCTAGTAGTGGAACATACCCTGCTCAGAATTACCCCGCTGGAACTTATCCTGCTGGAGGATACGCACCCCAAACAGTGGTAGCAGTTCCCCCGTTCGGAGGATACGCGGACTATGATCCCTTGTACTCAACTGGAGGACTTGGGCTTGGATACGGACTTGGTTATGGTTATGGTGGACTTGGCTATGGTGGACTTGGTTATGGTGGACTTGGCTACGGAGGCTTTGACGATTACTACGGCGGATATGGCGGGTATGGTTTATTTGACCATCATCACCACCATCATCATGGACTTTGGATATAAATTGAGTCGAGTCATATGTAATCTGGAAACGGCAAATCTCATCTGCCAGTACTTCGACTTCTAATGGATTACAACGTTTTACTATAAATCCTATGATTTATTTCGTTGTCTTACATTTATTCGATAGAAAACTAATAAAATAAGGAATGTGTTTTTATGAAGTGAATTGGTGTTGTTGTGGTGTTTTATTTTTATCTGTGGCGGGGGTTCGATTCCCAAGGTCTCTGATACAATCATGCAATATATGAAGATTGGTTACATGGAGTTTTTTTTTGTATATAAACTGAACATTTAATTTTGTACACAGGACCTTGAATTGACTTGGGAAACGAATGACCCAGACTTTACACCATGTTTCCAAAGAACTGCACTTGTTTGGATTCCTTGTGGATTCCTCTGGCTATTTGCGGCGCTTGAAATCTATTCAGCCTTGAGATCAAGAACAAGAAACATTCCTTGGACACCTTTAAATTTAATTAAGTGTGGAGGGACATGCATTATCATTATACTTTGTTTACTGGAGTTAGCGTACGTAGTTTACAGAGAATACAATGGGGAGTTACTCTACCCAGTTGATCGATACACCCCACTCATCAAACTTGGCACTTTTGTAAGTTCAGGGGTCAATTGACATATTCCAGTTTACTTTAACATTTTTCGTCATCCCCCCTTGTCCGACGCTTCATTTCATTGTTGCTTGCTCATATTCTGAATTCTGACCAGGTTTTGGTGCTATTCCTGGATTTATTCAATCGAATCCACGGCAGACGTTCTTCAGGTCTAGTATTTCTATTTTGGCTGATTCTGGCCATTTGTGAGATTCCAGCGTTTCGAGCTGCGATTCGAAATCCGGATGATCATGTAAGTCCCTTATTTTCATTCTGACCTTTTGTAACAATAACTTGACGTACGTTTTCTGTTTCCAGCCTAAATTCCAACATCTATACTTCTACATAATTGAGATAATTTATTTTCCATTGGTCGTCGCTGAATTACTTCTAAATTGTTGGGCAGATGAAGCTCCAGTCCTGGATGACAATTCCTATATTCCTGAGGTTCGATTAAATACTGAAATTCATTAACTTTCAAACCGTAGCAATGTTTTACTAAGTTGGGAATTTGTACTTTTCCAGAGACCAAGTCCTGAAATAGGCGCATCATTCTTGTCTCGTGTCCTTTTCTTCTGGTTCGAAAGTCTCGCACGTCGTGGATACTCGAAACCTTTAGAATTCACTGATTTATGGGACTTAAATCCAGAAAATGCATCAAAAACATTAAATCCAATCTTTAATAGCTACTGGGAACGGGCAGCAGCTAAGACCAAATCGTAAATCTTGTTATAATTACTGCATGGGTTTGTCTTCTAATTTTCCGTGAATATGTACGTATAGCTTTTTGTCACATTTTCAGCGATTCCCACTCCCAGACTTCTGCTGAGATTTCATTCAAGAAAGGCGAATCGGTGGATATGAAATCTCCACCACCAAAAAAATCGACTGGAAAAACTACCACACCACAAAAAGTCAATATTTTCTTAATCCTTTGCAAGGCATTCCCTGGGTCATTTGTCAGCGGAGCATTCTACAAATTAGTAACCGATATGCTCACATTCGTACCTCCAATGATACTCAAGTAATAATTTGAAGTGTATTGCGATTGTGAGTATGACTTCATTCGTTCACATGCAAATTGAATGACAAAATTTATTCCAGCTTGCTGATTTCCCATGTCCAAGGGAATGAACCTTCCTGGAAAGGATTTCTTTACGCGGCCATTCTTTTCTTATCTTCATTCGGTGGAACTTTGTTTGGAAATCAGTACTTTTACAAAATGCAAATGTTGGGATTGAGAATTCGAACGGTCATAGTTGGTGGACTTTATAAAAAAGCTCTTCTCATTTCAAATGCATCCAGAGAAGGTAAATATTTTAGTTTTTTCAAATATAATGTGACCATTTAATTTCTCGTTTCGAAATTTGATTTCAGAATCAACTGTCGGTGAAATTGTGAATTTGATGAGCGTCGATGCTCAAAAACTAACTGACATGTGTTTATATTTAAATGCATTGTGGAGTTCACCTCTTCAAATTGGATTATCCTTGTACTTTTTATGGGCATTATTGGGTCCGTCCGTTATTGCCGGAGTTGTAATTATGATACTGCTGATCCCAATCAATATGGTATTAGCATCAAGTGTACAGAAATTCCAAGCCAAACTGATGAAAAACAAAGATCAAAGAATTAAATTGATGAATGAAATTTTGTCGGGGATTAAGGTTTGTTTCAAAGCAAGGAGAAAAAATCCTAAAATTTTTGCTATTCTAATCGGGTAAATTACAGGTTTTAAAATTGTACGCTTGGGAAACTTCATTTGAGGAACAAATATCAAAAATTCGTGAAAAAGAACTCCACGTTTTGAGACAATCTGCACTTCTAACAGCTGGAAGCATCTTTCTTTTTACATGCGCACCATTTTTGGTACTTACTCCAAGTCAAAAACTTCAAAAATTGGAACTTCTGACAATGAGTTGTTCGACCGATTAATTTATTTCTGTATACAGGTAACACTCGTCACATTCGCAACATATGTATTGACGGGGAATGAGCTTGACGCTCAAAAAGCATTTGTGAGTTTGACCCTGTTCAATATTATGAGAATGCCTCTAAATATGTTGTCCATGGTCGTTGTCTCTTTAGTTCAGGTACGGTAATTCCTAAAAAAAGGAACCCAAACTCCCAGTAACATTACACTAATCCTATTTCGATTATCCTCAGGCGGTTGTTAGCGTCAAACGAATTAATAAATACATGAACTCGGAAGATATTGACGACGAGTCAGTGGGTCACAATAATTCAGAAAGTACGTATATTTGACAACATTATTCTGATAAATACTATCTTCATACGTTAACGGTAATTATTGCACGATTGGAAATTCGTCTAATGAATTTTTGTGTTTGAAGATGATGCCATTATCGTAGAAAATGGTAATTTTGCATGGAAACAAGACACGCCTATTCTAAAGGACGTGAACTTAAGGGTCAAGGAAGGAGCGCTTGTGGCCGTAGTGGGGTCAGTCGGAGTTGGTAAATCAACACTGTTGTCAGCCATTCTGGGAGAAGTTGACAAGCACACTGGTCGAGTGAACACCAAGGTCGGTATAATTAATAAAGACTTGAGCTTAGGGAAAGATTGAAGCTTGTCACACATGACCTCGATAATTATGGGAAGAAAATTCTACCACTTTACAGGGAAGAATTGCCTATGTCGCACAACAAGCTTGGATTCAAAATGCAACTGTTCGTGACAACATTCTATTTGGACTTCCTTTTGAACACGCCAAATATGATAAAGTTATCGAATCTTGCGCCCTCATCCCGGACTTAGAGATTTTACCAGCTTCGGATAAAACTGAAATCGGAGAAAAGGTTGACAGTTACGTCAAGGAAGCGTCGATATATCTGTCAAGACATTCATTTATTACGTAAATTAAACAGGGTATCAATTTGAGTGGCGGTCAAAAACAAAGAGTGGCTTTGGCTCGGGCGACCTATAACAATGCAGATGTTTATCTTTTGGACGACCCCTTGAGCGCAGTAGACCCACATGTTGGAAAGCATCTTTTCGATAAGGTCCTTGGGCCAAATGGTATGCTCAGAAGAAAGACTCGGCTTCTGGTCACTCATAGTGTCACATATCTGCCAGATATGGACCATATCATTGTTCTCAAGAATGGGGAAATTAGTGAGACAGGGACTTATAGAGAATTATTGGACAAGAAGGTAAAATCCCGTTTCTGGATATGAGGATCCCCAAATCGAACTAATTAATTTCATCACTAGGGTGCATTTGCCGAATTTCTAATCCAACACATTGCGAGTGCAGAGGAAACACTCGAACCTAATATTTTGAGTGACCTAGAGGGCGTTATGGGTTCGAAAGAAGAACTAAGGCGAAAAATGTCCCAGATCACTGAAAGCGGAGAGGAAGGTGGCTTGGTTATGAGACAATTTTCGAGACAAATCTCCACATTGTCCCAGGTACATATTTTTTGAGGCTAGAAATACCAAATGAATTCATTTTTAGAACTATGTAATAATTGAACAAACTTTACCCCCACTCCGATCAGGCCAGTGGAGACGGAAGGTCAAGGTCAAAAGAGCGAAGAACGAGCAAAATTTCACAATTCACTGAATCCATTGACCCAAAAGACAAAACCAAAGGAAAGCATAGACTGATTGAACTAGAAGGAATGGAAACTGGAACTGTAAAGTTCAGCATTCTCGTGTATTACATGAGGTCAATCGGATGGCCAATGTGTTTGGCAATTATCATACTTCAAGTGTTCTATCAGGGTAAATTCTAAAATTCTAAAGATAAAAATTATATCAAATCAGTTAATACAGAATACGTGGTCGTGGTCGTCAGAAAGAGCTTCGATATTTCAAGTGTTCGATTTTCATTCATTCTCTTGTTTAGGATTCTCAGTTGGCTCTAATCTTTGGCTATCCGATTGGTCATCACAAACAACAGCAAATGAGACTATGGATCCTTCCACCCGCGATATGTATCTGGGAGTGTATGGAGGTTTAGGAGCTGGTCAAGGTAAAATATAACATAAATATTTTCGTAAAACTTTCAAAATTATAGGTTTCTGAATTGCGTTCAAATGAAATACCTTATCTGTAAACTCAACAGGCCTCGCGATTTTCACAGCTTCCGTCATAATGGCGATTGTGACGCTTAAAGCTTCAAGACTTATCCATACGACTATGTTGAACAGAATTCTAAAGGCGCCTATGTCATTTTTTGATACAACGCCGACTGGTAGGATTGTGAATCGATTTGCCAAGGATGTAAGAAAATACGCTAATAATCCAAACTTTATTGTAAATCTTAATACTAATTTCGTACTAAAAAGAATAATTTTATTCTTTTTTGTATAGGTCGATGTGGCTGACAGTGCAATTCCGATGGCATGTACAATTAAAATGAACTAAATATTCATACAGCAGATAATAGAATTATTTTCTTCTCAATTATTCTAGACTTTTGCATTTTGGCTCAACTGCTTGCTATCTGTTGTCGCCACTTTAGGAATCATTTGCTACAGCACTCCGATATTTATTGCTGTTGTCATCCCTGTTGCAATACTGTACTTCTTCGCACAGGTAAGGTTCAGTAAATGGAAATATATTAGCGTTCTGGTGACAGTTTAATACAAAGATTTTTTATATTACAGCGGTATTATGTCGCAACGCTTCGACAACTTCGTCGTCTTGAGTCTGTCAGTCGATCTCCGATTTACTCACATTTCGGCGAGACCTTGAATGGGACAGTGACGATTCGAGCATTTGGAATGCAAGAACGATTTATGCAAGAGTCTGAAGGGAAAGTTGATAGCAATCAAACGTGTGCTTATCCATCCTTAATTGCTAGCCGGTAATAACAAGAATTTATAAATCGGGGTTTCTATACATTAGTCGACATGCAGAGCCGTAACTATAAAAAATCCATGGGGGTGCCAAAATCTCTTAAGGCCCCCATCCAACCGTCGAAATTTTATTGTCCCATTTTCTTTAATTTGGCCCGAAGGGCCAAATTTTTTTTGAGTTTTGAAACAATACACGTCGCTTATCTATGGTATACTTGCGCTAGTTTTGGTGGAGATTCTAGAGCCTACTTGGAAAAAAGAACGTAAGCTTCAGAAATAAGCTTTATTATATTCCGTGCTCTCTTTTTCGCACCACTATCGGTTTTTTAAATGTTTTCTGTACTTTATATCTCACTTACGACAACGACAAGAAAGAGAAAATTGAAAACGAGAACGCTTGCACTTGAACGCATGTTGCGAATTGGAGGAACGAGACACCTTCAGGTTCTCTCCAGCCTAAGTAAGCTAAGTTATGATACAACAAATACGCTCTGTCGCTGTGTTGATTTGTAATGTTAACAAATAATTTCTTTCAGTCCATTCAGTTCTACAAAATTTCAAATATTCAATTGGTTCCGACGGGCCCCTGGGCTCTTCGGGCCCTGGGGCCCAGGCCCTACCGGCCCCACCCTAGTTACGGGCCTGTCGACATGTGCATTTACGATAACTAAATTTCTCTAAACAGATACATTTCGGTTTGCTTGGAACTTCTGGGAAATGTCGTCGTATTCTTTGCGGCCATTTTTGCTGTAATGTCCAGGGAAACACTCAGCCCTGGTACCGTGGGTTTATCCGTATCATATGCATTGACAACTACAGCCGTGCTGAATTGGTTGGTCAGAATGACCTCAGATGTTGAGACAAATTTAGTTTCAGTGGAAAGGATGAAAGAATACGGAGAAATTGTTCAGGTTAGAATAGACCAAACTTCTTTTTGAGTATAAACAAATTGAAGAGGTCAAATCCAGTGTGTACTAACTAAAATTAAGTAGAAAGAGCGACTTGTGCATGTGTAATTTTTTGACTCTTCGACTTAGGAAGCGGATTGGGAGTCGACAAAGGGAAGAAAACCTGCAAAACACTGGCCTGAGGAAGAAGAGATAATTTTTGACAGATATCAAACACGATACAGAGATGGGCTTGATCTTGTTTTGAGCGGCGTGTCCTGCACGATTAATCCGGGCGAAAAAGTAGGGCACCTACTGGTCATGCATTTTCAAAATGCTTTTCATTTCCGGTCAGATTTTTCTAACATTTGATTGTTTAGGTAGGGATTGTTGGGCGTACTGGTGCAGGGAAATCATCACTGACACTGGGTCTGTTTCGAATTATTGAAGCCGCAGGGGGCTCAATTACAATCGACGGCCATGATATTTCAAAATTAGGATTACGAGACCTCAGAAGTCGTCTCACCATTATTCCTCAGGTTCTTATTAAGCATATTGAATTTAAAATCTGAATACGATTCTGATATTGGATTGGTCCATAGTCTATGCTTATATGCCGCATATTCCTTTCAATTTAAGTAAGTGATTCTTAACTTTGTGTCGAGTAGGACCCCGTAATATTTTCTGGCACTCTTCGGATGAATCTGGACCCATTTGAAGAGCATCGTGATGAGGCGATTTGGCGTGCTTTGGAACAGGCTCATTTAAAACCATTTGTTAAAGGACTTCATCTGGCCTTGGGTTATGAATTGACCGAAGGTGGCGAAAATCTGAGGTCAGTGAAATATTATACATACATTATATCTTTTGGACGACGATCTGGTTCCGGTCCTGGGTCGTTAATGTTCTCCAATCTTAAGAGCTTTACCTCACGTTTATTTTCGTATTTTCTAAAAAGTGTCGGACAACGCCAATTGGTCTGCCTTGCACGAGCTCTCCTTCGAAAGACTAAAATTTTGGTATTGGACGAAGCTACAGCGGCTGTTGATTTAGAAACGGATGATATTATTCAAGCTACGATTCGAGAAGAATTTAAAGATTCCACTATTGTCACAATTGCTCATCGGTTGAATACCATTATGGACTATACCCGGTAAGGCGTCTATTAATAATATTCCTAAAAGAATGGGTAAACCGACTAATTAATTGATTTGTGTGTCACTACAGAGTCATGGTACTCGATAATGGTAAAATTCGGGAATTTGACAGTCCAGCATCACTTCTTCAAAACAAGAAATCTCTGTTCTATGGAATGGCTAAGGATGCTGGTCTTGCTTAGCCGGAGACTTTATAATAAAATGTATTACTTAATCTGTTATTACATATGTATTTGTTATTGGCACGAGAGAAAATAAAATACTATGAATTTAATTTTTGCATCCAAAAATATCTATGAAAGGAAATATTAACAATCGGTAACAATGTGCTCGTATTCTCAGGCTCTATAAAAATATTCAAAATCAAATCAAAATTATGTTTAGAATGTTCATAATATATTTTGGTTTCAAAACGCATCAAATAGTCACTAAATAAATTTTTCGGAAAATTTTATTTACTTCAACGGAATTAGA